>KK118892.1:292998-309409 GCA_000611955.2 Stegodyphus mimosarum
GTCATGCTTACAAAGAAAATTGGAATTCCTCAATGAATTCATATCAGAAACAGTGTTACTCCCTGCCTGTTTATAATACAATAATCTATAAGTTACAAATAATACAGTTCCCTACGGATACTCAATAGCCAGACAATGGTAAATTTGGAAAACGCATACAACTTAGAAAGTTTATCAAATCGCCTATTAATAATAATTAATAGAATAATTTATGTTTGATCGCTATCGAAATCGATAGAGTTTCCTTCAAAATCAGAAATAACCTGAAGTTGCTTTTCCCCTTAATTTAAAATTTTACATTACCATGTTTCTCTTTTAACTAGATACACGCACTGCTTAATAATTCTAGAATAAATCAGAAATGTAATATTTAGCTCACTTAAGTAAAACAGCACATAAATCCCTGTCGTTTTCACAAACAGAACGACTAAAAGTAATTATAATTCATAACAAACCTCTTGGTAATAAGTAATATGACCCAATAAACCGAAGTGTTCTGCGTACATTTCCAAATATTTGAGAACTGTTGAATGATGCATATAAGTAGGAAAACTGCTGGAAGGCGGAAAGTCACTAAAAGCTGACATTTCTTTGCTGGAATTGCTGATGGTAGATTTCATAACTGACGGTAAACCATCCACGTCGCTATCATGATACCTCCAAAGTCCACCGAATTCTCCAGTTTTTTCGTAGCAGACCACATCGAAATTTTCTTCTTTGCAAGCTTTAATAGCTGTCAGACCAGACACACCAGCTCCGATAACCAAAATACGCATCTTTGCTGTCATTAAATCTAAAATAAAAAAATAGAGGACATTTATTTAGCAAAATAATGTTATTAATTTGTTAAAGCGGTTTGAGAAAAGAAAGGAAGGTAAATAAATTAGCCAGGATCATTTGAATTATGGCAAAGCAAGCACGGGATGCCTTTGTAGAGGACTTTTTAAGGAAAACGAATTAAACTTAATTGATCGCGTCAGACAGTCAGTAGTAACGGATAAACCAATCTGCATCAAGTCGTTTGCCCGACGGATGCGTTCGCTCGACAAGTAAACATTTATTCATGTTAGCATCGCTTCCGTTTCCTTGAATGTTTCTCACGCTTATACTATTCGCGATGTATCATGAGACTGGCAATTGAAGATAGTATAGAGAAGAGAAGGAAATTAGCAAGCTACAAGTTTTGAAAATGAATCTCTTCATCTTAATATTAGAAACCTTTGGTTTCTCAGAAACAAGAATCTGCCTGAAGACTTAAGCATTAATTACGTTAAGGATTACTTCAACAAGCTAAATAAAAATTTCTATCGTTTTGCCGAAGCAAATAATGCTTTTATTTATTTATTGAAATCTTAAACTATGAAATTATTCCAGAAGTTTATTTTTCCAGACCGTACGCAGCACATCTATTTAATATGTTAAATCTAGATACATAATTGTTGTTTTTTACATCATCATCTAACCTGCACAAATTTAAAATGTAGTAACATTTATTTCTTCATTTTAGATTTTAGGTGTCTTTAATTTTATCCCCTTCATACCATATCAACGTTTTAGGATAGTTGACAGCGCTCAGTGATACAGAGCTTCGGAATAACTGTTATTAGAGTCCAGCTGGAAATACTTTTATATTTTGCATCCTCCATTCATAAAAACCTCCATTCATTCTGTTCCGCATCGCATCATTCACCAATAATTATATTTTTTACTCTTTACAATTAATTTTTAATGATTCGAAATCTGTGAAGTTCTGACTCAAAACACGAGTTTCACTAACACACTGATTCAGGTATCTGAATTTTTTTCCTACGTGCTATGGATCTAAGATTCATTCCCTGATCATGCACGTAATTGTGTTTAGAAGTATCTTATTTTATTTTCTCATCTTCAGTTGCTTTTTATTATTATGCAACTGTGTTTAATTTGTTCCGTAACCGTGAAGTGGCTTGCGTAAATTCCTGTATTGCCAACTCTAACTGAATCAGAATATTCAAAAAAGATATTATCAGGACTGAGTATTCGGTGCGTGTTCTTTGCAGACATTGTGAAATATTTACCAGGGTGTTTCTTCTCAAGTTTTCAGTCCTGAACTGGAACAGGGAGCGGAAGGTACGCTATGTTCTGATGTAACTGCTGGGCTGGAGAATAACTGCACGTGAAGGGATTTGAAATCCTCTTTTATTCAATCACTATTAAATACAAACCTCCCAATTCGGGAGATATACAGAAAGTAAAAGACCACACTTGGGTCGAACTTAACAATCAAATAATCTTAAATAAATTTAAATGTAACTTAAATCAAACTTTGCTTCGCAGAGCAATTCGCGGAGATTGGCCTCTATCTAAAAGGGTGCGTAGCAAGATATACTAAATACTACCGCACTTTAATTTATTTTACAATGCAATCACGTAGTAAGCACTATGGCTTATAAATTTAAACTGCTAGCTGGTCAGGCGAACGTTGAGCGGCGTGACCGTGATCTGAGGCAAAGCTCTCACACACCGAGAGGTTTCTACCTCTGGCTTAAATAGTGCATGGCTGAACTTCAAAAATTAGCATAAGCTAAAAACGCGCGCTTCTTCTGACAGGAAGTTGAAGCAGAGAAGAGATAGAAAAGATTTAAATTAAAATAAACTTGGTTAGTTTAACTAAAACCTTACAATATCAAAAAGAATTAAACAATAACACAATGAATATCAAACAATAACACATAAGGAAATAAATGTGAAATAAAGTTAATTGATTACTGCACATTACAGAAACCTACAGCATCAATTTATAGCAATTTATAAACAAAAACACAAGTGAAAAAACAACGACATCTATTTCCGCATATACTTTTTAAGTCATGAGTAAATAATTTCCCACATATCTGGTCTTATCTGAATAACAGATCAGTAGTACTAAATCCAAACATTAGTACACATTTTTCTTTTGGCCTATATTTAAAAATTTATTTTATGTATATAAAAAAAAAAAAAAAATGTGTTCAGTTTCTCGTCGTCAACTCAGCGCACACATTTCTCAGCAGTTAACTGTACGCGGCTTACGTCGGTATTCGTCGCCAAGCGACGAAAGTTACCATGCTGGGAAAAATAACTAATTACTAAGGCGAGACGATGCTCCCTCCCCCTCCACCCGCGATTCTCACTATTGACGAACGTCCGGATTTCTATTTCAACAAGATGGAATTCCTCAGAGATGTATTAGCGCTTTCGATCCCTAATTTGGCCTTTGAACCTCCATGAATTAGGCGGACAGAGGTTACTTTATCTCCGAAGTTCTGTATACAGAACCCGACGAAAAAACGTAGAAAATACTGTTTCACCTTATGGTCTTTCTTTCCGCCATCGACGGAACAGCTGACCCACTGGGTTAGGTGCTTTTCAGCCTGTTGAATCCCGTCGATGGAATTACAAATAAATAAATAAATATATATAAATAAAGAGCTTAGAACTGTGTCCTCCGGGAATTGTTTACATTTAGAGCTAAGTGTTGTGTCCTCCGGAAATTGGCCACTCTAAAAGAGGAACTTTTTTTTTTACTATTATGGTACATGTTAGGCATACAGATATGTTAAGGGCACCTTATGGTTTGAAATACTAAAGCGAATTGTGGGACATTAGACCGTAATCTATTGGTCTCGGCTCTTACTAGGGCTTTACCTTTTCTTCATTCTTTGCCACATATTAGGTGGTTGCGTTATGAATTAACATGCATATTACTTTTGAAAAATGGTTCAAGTGTAACAAGTCGTACCTTCAAGAAGGAATCATCCTAAGTAAATTATTGATGGTTATATTTGAAATAGAAAGACAAAAAGACAAACATGATTTGTTTTATTCATGTTGCGAGAAGCGCAAAACACAATTATGAAGAGTACGCGAACACCATACTTACAGAGCAAAGTCATCCTACAAACCTAGTTGCCATGCTCTAAGTCAAGTTATAGAAAGAACTCATAAAGAAGTTTCGTCTCCTCAGTCAACTTCTTTGGAAAATATAAATATTCTCTTACAGCTCAGGACTACTGGTGACGGAAAATTTCTAATAAATGATTCCTCTATTAACAACGAACATACACTGTTGCTGTTGAAAGCCCTTTATTGGATCATGGATGGAACATTTAAAACTGTTCCAAAACTTTCTTTTAAAAGTATACCATCTACGATCCTACTGGAACTGGCGAAAATGCAAAAGTACTTCCTCTTGTTTACGCTTTAATGACCAGCAAATCGAGAACTGTTACATTCATTTGTTTCAATATTTGAATGACTTTACTGCTGAACATAACAAGAGATTAAATCCTCATTTCATTGTCAGTTATTCTGAAAAAGCAGCAATTGATTCTTCTAGTCACGAATTCCCAGATCCCTCTAATAAAGGGTGTTTCTTTCATATAGGACAAAATGCGTGGCGCCATATTCAGGCGTTGAAACTTGCTAAAAGGTGCGACAACGATGAAAGTTTTAGTTTGAAACTTCAACATATCCAGCTCTTGCTTTTCTTCCATCTCGTGATATTCCATCTGCATTTAATGAGTTCTTTCTATAACTTTTATTCTCGATGAAGCAAATGCAGTAAGTACATTGTTTCGAAGATAATTATATACATAACAAAATCAGCCGCAATACGAGAAATGGAAAACTTGTAGAGACATTAGGTTATTTCGAAGCAGGAGACATGAAAACTGAACAACGCCTTCGCCGGGAATCGAACTACGGACCTCTCGGTTACGCGTCGAGCGTGCTGACCACTACACCACGAAGGCATGCAAAGAAGGCGGGAGAAATACCTTGTAAGCTTACTTGAAGTATTCCTTTATTTCATCTTAATTTTTGGTCTGCATTCGATAGAGTAAATCTTGGTATTTTAAGAACACAAAGTCATATCAAAGCATGGCCCAGACGAAGGGGAGACATGGCACACACGTTTTGAAACGCTTGCTGGAAAATCTCAAGTTGGTGTTTACACAATAACTGACGAGTTTAGAGAGTAACAGTTGCAAGTGTAACGTAGGGCAGAGGATATCATTCGTGGGGGGCATTACAGACTATTAAAAATGACGCAGTCCTTAATAGGGATATCACAAACATGCACACACACACACATACACGCATACCAAAAAAAAAAAAAAAACTAATAACACCCAGACTGAACTTAAATTCTGTAGGGTCCCAAGTCCTTGAAAAAGCAGAAGGGAATATTACCATTCAATGCATGTACCTGTCAGGCAAACGTACCAGTCGAACACCTGAGTATGAGGTAAACGTACTTGCGGGACAACTGCTTCTCAGGCAAGTGTATCCGTCGGGCAACCGATTTGTTGGTAATAACAGAAATGATAAGATATCGAACCATTCTGTAAACCTTGCTCTCTTAACCAAGAGAATCTCACCTATTTCTTCTTTTGTTAGGAAAATTAATTTAAGAGTATTTTTAGCTTTAATATTTTATATATTTATTATTATCAATAATAAGGGTATTTTTAACTTTAAGGACGTGATCAATTTTTTTCAGTCTTTGTGAAAACCTGTTTAGAAATTTACAGCGCTTCTCTAATCTTACTAATTCTGTTGCTCCTAGAACAGTTATCTGTATATTTTATTGTGGGATAACAGCTTAAGCAAACTTGTGTTCAGAAAACGGATCAAACTCTTTTCTAATGGGAGAATGTTGCAAGTAGCTGATAACTTATCATATGCGATTAAAAGGGAGATAAAAATGAAAATTCGTGTCAAATGTACGGACAAATGGGTAGCAATATATGGTTTAATATATATAACTTCGTCAGATTCTCAAATACTTGTATATGGCATTTGATATAATACATATATAAGGAGGAAACAACACAAATAATTGATGTTGAAAACAATTTGTGAAGCTATAGCAGTAATGAATTAAGAAAAGAACAAAGAGCGTTATTCCACATAAGTAGAGTGTAATTTTATATAAAAAATATATATAATGGTATAAGTTTTGATCCACATAAGTAGAGGTAATAAATATGAAATAGTAAAGCAAAACTGTATTATATTAATAAAACAAAAACAGCAGCAGAAAAAATCAACTCTATTAGAAAGGAACATATTCGTCTAAATTTTACATCCCTAATAACAAAATTCCAAAAGTCCAAAATCTCTGTATTTAGCAGACTGCAGTTAATATTAAATGTTGAAAATTGTAGAGACATAAAAACTTACTATACAGCAATATTTCTTAAATTTGAAAACACTAAAAATTAAAGTTAAAATCCAGAAGTTTCAAAATTTAAAATACGGTAGATTAGTGAACTGCATTTTACAAATTACATTACAAAACAATGTCAAATAAAACAATCGTAAAACATTTTTGAGCAATGATGGGCAACATAATATCAAAGAAGCAACAATGTTGTAGACATACAAGTATCGATGCATATTAAAGATTAAAATAATTCTGAATCTAAGCACTTAAAAGAAGAAATAAATAAAAAAAATGGAAAAGTGATTTATGCATTTTAATTAGGGAAGCAGAATCAAAACTAATCATTTTCAATCCAACAGAAATCATGTTTCTATGATCAGACGACAGAATCATTGAAAATTCACAGTAAAACAAAAATGTTAGCATTTTACTAACTGGTTATTAGGGTACAACAAAAGGTTATTAGCATTTTTTATATCTTATAAAACGTGGTGATTCAGTTGAAATGTAAAAACTAAACCAAATGATTAAAAGTTTTCGCATGTAACTCTATCTCTCAAAATTCATATAAAGAAATCAGATAATGATTGTATTAAAAGTCATACAAGGCTGTATAAAAATATAATTTTTTGAGCAAATTTCACCGCATTCCATAGTTAGCCAATCATCAGCATTTCGATGGGATTGCACATCTCTTTAGTGATTGCTGTATAACCGGTTTAGATTAGGTTAGGGTATCTGAGTATGGCAGAGTACACGAGGACTACCTCTCTAAGAGGAAGAATATTTTCTTGGAGCAATTTTTAAGCGAATGTGGATCGTATTCTCGTAACTCACGGTAAAGCCACGAAAGCAAGCCATGCAGCCAACCCGTTCTCCTGGGTTCGAACCCGGGACGATCTACGAATATTCACCTGTCTTTAGTCGCTCGGTCACTGGTGAACCACTATATAACCGGGAAACACCCCATTTATACACATCAAAGTGATGAATTAAGTATATATATAAAATGTGAATTAATTATACATATTAAGTGATGAATTAAGCATATAGTTTACTATTTCATTATAGCAAAGCACTCGAGCTTTCTGTCAAAGGGGAAATATGCCTCCACGAAGGATTTTCTAATAGGAAAGTTATCGGTCGTCCCAATGACTATCGCATCGTAATGCATCTGTGAGGTTTGAGGCATTCTGTCGTCGACGAGCCCCACGTTACGCTCCTTCTGGAATTTCATGTATACATACTGGCAAATTCTTGATATTTTTTGCCGCTTTATAGCTCTTGTTTCAAAAGCTGTGACAGTTTCCAGTGTTTTATTTGATGTTGTCCTTCGAATAACTGTTACTAAAGATTTTTGTTATTCCAGCAGGGTTAAACAACTCCCGTACAAAAAAAGAAACACATAATCCTCTATTGCCCAACGTTGCTGGTCAAAAAATCACATTTTCCATTTCTCTGCAACCACAATTATTCAAAAAAAAATCTTTCGTTGGAGAAGTAAATTTCTTAGAGGCGTTTTTTTATATTCATGAAAATCTTTCAGTTCCAGTTCTTGATCTAATCAATCTCTGACTTCAGTTTTTAGTGAAATTACTCCATAATTGTTTTCACTTTTTGTCAATAGAAGGCATAGTAGCTTTATTTCTTTTACTAACTGGAAATTTCTGGAAATTTTTGGCCGATTATTGTCGCGCCCAGTCAGCGATCCAGCAGTAAAGTCTCTGAAAACTAACCCGGAATCGAACCCCGGCGAACGGGATGCGTAATGGCAGACCGCACTTTCAGCTGATCAATGTTAAACGAATTTCGTATACTGCGCATGCCCAGAAGAGAATTTGGCGCAGTTTTAAAAGAAGATAAATACGGTATATGGTTGATATTCTGCTATCTGAGCATAAACAGTTCGACGTTTTAAAACTTGTTAGGTTGTAAGTTGCTTCATTACTTAGAGTGTAAATATCGATTATAAACTACCGAAATTTTCGTTTAAGAAAGATTACAAAACAGAAAACGTTACAAAATATATTACCTGAATGTTTGTTGATCATACTGCTGAGGAATAAAACCAACTGAGTACTTACTATACGATCTATTCGTATATACTTTAACAAATTAAGGAATAAAACCAGTTTAAATTCCTTAATTAAAGTCAAAGAAATTATTATAAATAACTGATATTAAATGTAATGTTTATGAACGAAATAAATTAAAATGAAATGAAACAGAAGCAAATGCATCAACCACAAACAAATCTCCGTAGTATTATAGTTGTAAACAATCGATAAGACCTACATGATGAACAGGCTTGTGTAGGGTTGCTTATGCTTAATCGCCAATATTTCCTTCCTTGCCAACAGTACACCATTGAGCATGCGCAGTAAGCGAAATTCGTTAACACTGATCAACTCAATGTGCGGTTTGCCATTACGCGAACGGGATGACTGCATAGTTGGTTTTCGTTGTTTTTCCCAAGTGTAATGTGGATAAGAGACAGTTTTCCCAGTTTAAAAAGTACTCTACGAACTCACCCCTCCCCACAGATAGCCCTCGAGTTACTTTGCCTTATTTAGTTAACCTAATCTAACCTATTACTGTTGCGTGAGCACATGCATCTTCGTCTTTTTCACTCCTACTGTTAGAGGAGGTAAGTTTTAAAACGTTGAAATTTATACTGTCAACCTATGCAACTTAAGTTGATTCTTAATGCTTTAGCTTCTCTAACAATTGTTCTTTGACATATTAGTTTAGTTAATACTACTTTATGTTTGCGACACTTATACGCCCTGCTGCGAGCAATTGCGAAATGCCCAATTTATACTTGTTTTTATCCGCAAAGCTGATAATTCCTGAACGTTTCGTGGCGACTGTCCACGAGAAGGCGAATAGCTTTCTTATTAAATGAAATTGGTTCGTGTTCATGATACACATGACGAAAACCAAGAAAATATCATGCAGCCAACCCGCACACCAAGAATCCAACCCGAAACAAACTATCAGATTTCAACAGCTTTTTACTACTCATAAGTGCAGTTACACCAAAATATTTCGCAGTCTGTTGGCAAACGGCATGTAAATTCCGAGAATTTTGTTGCGGTCTTTAGAATGATGTTTGTTGTTGTGACTTATCTCACTTGTCTCACAATAACATTATAGTAAGTTCAAAAAATTTCTACCGGAACCAGAAACACAGGATTGCGTCTGACGTTGACATGAGCCTTCGGCAGCTTATATGTACCAATAAGGCTTTGTCCAACTCCTTCCCAATTTTGAAGTTGAATCCCTCAGGGTACGAGTTCAACAGTCTCTCACCATTCTTCCTTTACCACCAAACATTCGAGCGCACTTTAGCTCGAAGTGTATTTTGAGTGTCTTTATGCCGCTAAGACACAAAAATCCAAATCTTCTCCGAGGTTCGAACCCGGATCAAGCAATACGTCAACCAGTAATGCTATCCACTATACTGAAGATGATAGCGTGGTCTTCAGATAAAAAACTTTGGAAAATTTCGAAGATTGATAAGATAAATAGAAGGTTAGGGAAAAAACTATTAACAACATTTTTAAGTTGAGACTAATTTTGTTTCATGCTTCCAAAACGATGAATTTCGTTTTACACTTCTAAAAACGAAGAATTTAGTAGCATACTTGTAAAACAATAACTGAGAACTATTACTGCGGCATAGCTTTCAGGAAAACTGTTAGAATTTCATTAATAGTCACCATTTTCTTCTTGTTTAGAATTCATCAATTATTATTACTATTTTTTTTTTGGTTTGTTTGCTTCCGTTTTGTTTTCCCCATCATCCGAAGTGATCATGAGTTTACTTTCGTACTTCGAACTTCAAAAACTGCAATATATATGGCTCCACAATTTACTTGCTTTCCACAGAAATCTTACTTCTAAATTAGTATAATACGCAACCGTATAATAAATAGATTCCATAAAATTCCTCCGCACAATTGCTGTATATTACAGAAACTTTTTTTTCTGTATGAGTATCCAGAAAGTAAAGAATATACATAAAATTACGCAAAACAACAACCTGTATTTGGCGTAAACAAGGTTGTTGTTTTGCCTAATTTTTGTTGATGTGTTTCTCTTCTCTGTTAAAGAAAATTATTATTACGTTATTATAAGGTTACTCGTTTTATCATTATGCTACTGAACAATAAAAATTACTTCAGAAGAAAGTCATCCAGGGCACGACGAATGAACATGAAGATTTTTCAGGGCCAATTGGTTTTCATTTACAAATATAAAAATAATCATGCAGTTAACCGAAGCTTGTAAGGACGAAATTGCCGATATTAAAAAAAGTTCTAATTTGGTTTACAAAACAATGGGATACTTGTTATATTATTGGCATAAATATGTGTTTTTAAATGCTACTCTGAATAAGGATTTATTCATTTACTTTTATTAACAAATAATCATCAAAGCAATTTAAAATAATCTCACGTCACACATTTCATATCCTGTTCACTTCAATTTGAGAGACAGTACTTAAATGAAAAGGTATAGCCTGAGTAACTGAAGTCTTTGTTTAGATTGTTCCATTGAGAAATTTATTCAAAATAGCGTATTTCTTGGCGAAAACATGTGAATTATGAAGCTATTATACCTGCGAAATTCAGTTTATTAATAATTTCAGATAATATAAATTAAGCATGGTCAGCGTACGTAAGATTACGATCGTAGGGCGTTTAGTTCCAACTTTAATGGCTGAAGTAATACAAATAAGAGTGAGCTTTAAAATGAGTTACAGACGACTTAGTTATGAAATAAAAAGTAACGAAATTCTACTGAAGAGCGAGCAGGAAAACTGACTCAAAGAAAGTCAATTTGGATTTTTTTTTTCATTGTCCGACAACACGCGTTAAACAATTTCCTCTATAGAGATAAATATATATTAACTTGACACCTCTAGCGAGAATTCATACATCGGTCACCAGTTCATTTCGATTATGGCATAAGTTGTAAAACATAGTATGTCTTAAATCAGACATATATTATCTTATAAGTTAACTATTTCAATAAACATAGAACGAAATAGAATGACACATTCTAAGAACTTTTTATTGGTCATATTTACTTTGAATTCAAGAGCAGTGTTATAAGAATAATGAACTTAATTTAACGATAGCCAATTGGTATATCTAGCGCATATATGTTTCTATAGAAAACTGTTTGGCGCGTGATGTGTAACCGCAAAGATTCGTCTACTATTTTAAGAGAAATAGTATATAAAGAAGCAGCATATCCCGCTACATATAACAGACTATTTACGTAATTAACTATAGCAGTTCTAATAGAGACTGCGCTATGAATTCAAGACAGAGATAAGTGCATGGATATTAACATCAAAAATGCTTTATAAACGCATTTCTTTCCTTTACTAAGTATTCTTTCGCGTGATCCTTAAATTAAAAATTATTAAATGAAGAGTAATTGCATTTTAACACGTTTATCATAATTTTTTTTTAAATATTTTTTGCTACAAACTAAAAGAATTGGGAAAATCTAGTCGCGGACATTTGAATTATAATGAACAATTATTATTATTATTATTATTTTAAATATTTTTTGCTACAAACTAAAAGAATTGGGAAAATCTAGTTGCGGACATTTGAATTATAATGAAAAATTATTATTATTATTATTATTAGCAACTCATTTATTGAACTGAGAGATAAAATGAACTATTTAATGAAAAACTGACGCGACTCAAAAACCACCCCATAGTGACGGAAGTCGCATCTACCGATGGTTTAGGAAAATGATTAAACCTTCACTGCCAACGACTCAATACCGCCCACTTCACAGCACAGAATGCGCAAAATTGCAGGAACAAATCTGACACTGCACTGCATTAGTGTTAGTTGGCAGTGATTACGAAGACGCCTCGACGACAGTTTTTCAAATCACTCAGCAAATTTGAGAAGGGGTTGGATGGTAACACACTGAATCGTTCGCAACACCCTGAAACTACTCGGGAGTACACGTCGCCGAAGGAAGATACGGAAATAAGCATACAGAGTGTTTTATTCTAGATAACTTGCGGCCCACCTAGTGGCGGTTAGAGCAACACCTTCTAGATAGATACAAGACCTGAGTCAACACCTTCTAGACAGTTACAAGGCCTGAGCAAGAAAGCATGACGTCACAGCAGAAGACCGGCTACTTGCGGCTCCGTTCCTCATTCACCCCTAGTTTTGATTGTTTACTTATTTAACTCTTGCTTTTTTCCTGTTTGTTTTACTTACTGTTTGCGATTTATAGTTTAGAAAAAATAAAAAATGCATAATAATGTGCTCCCTTACATTATATTATGCGATATGTGCTATACAAGTTCTGCAACATGCTGATGTTTTTAAAAGTTTAAAGCTTCCCGTGTTTTAGGATACTCTTTAATTACACGATTTCTTTTCCAATAATAATTTTTAGCAAATTATTTTAATATACCAAAATATACTTTTTTAATTATGTCTTCAAAGTGATAAACATATGTCTAAATGAACAAAGAGTTCTGTAAAAGGTTACCTGATTAACAAATTGAATATCAAACAAACAAACAAACAAACGACATTTAACAAATTAAATACCTCTAATTTTATGCTTTTAAAAAGAATTGTTAATATTGAAAAGAAAATAATTGATTACATTCTAATAATAACTCTTATTTATTATCATTTATCTGATGTTCTTATCAGATTCAGAAATTGTTTTAAGTCGTTTGATTATAGTTTAATTGTCTGTCTTCAATCGTTAACAAATGCACCCAGTCCTTCTTTTAAAGATTAACTTTGCCTAAATGAAACAAATACTAGAAAATTAAACCAAAAAGAGAGATTAACCGACTTCAAGAAATAAAACTGTGAATTTTGAGTGATGCACAATCACAAACATTTGCATGAATATATAAATATAATGAATAATCTTAATGCACATTTTTTAAAAAAATTTCTCCAAATAAATAATTTGGCGAAAGACACATACCGTTATTTCATGCTAAATAGACCAGTCTGTTTGAACGCATTGAAATTCTAAACTTAATCTTCACAGAAGTATTCTTAAAAGTGCGACAATGAAAATAAAATCTTTATGCAATTTAGAATTACTTTTTATATCTTGTGCTTGTCATAAAATTTTATTTTTTTCATTTTGCATGTTTTTTATAGTGCGAGTTTCTATTTATTTTCCATTTCAGTTGAATTGATAGTTTCCTAAATACTTAGAGTAATTTTTTAAGTCGTCATCTGTTTAAAATCCAACTTAGAATAGACTCTTTAACATAGTTACTGCTCAAGACTCTTTCCATTTACTGAATTTAAAAATTTTAGTGTTTGATTTTATGTTTTCGAGGTAAAATTCTTTTACCTACATTTCGTTAAATATATGAAGGAAAAATATACGTCATAAGAGAAATGAAATACTGGCTTTTTGTGGTATGTCTAAATATCAATAATTTTCTCTCTTGCTGTTTATTTGTTCACGTATTTTCAGGGCATATTTATCATTATTTATATTTATTTAAATTATATACATAGCTATCATTAATTGAAATGAATTTGTTATTATTTAGCATTTATTTTTTATTTTATTTTAATTAGTCACCCATTGCTTGAGAAGCAAGTACCTGGGATTTTAGGGGCGGGGGAAAAATTACACACGGTATTTATATTTTTAGCTGTTCATAATTTCTGATCAACTTTCCATGGATCAAAAATTTCAATTAAAATTTCACGAGAGCATCTAAGTGGCGCCAGACACCAGGGTACCTGGGTATTGCTAATCCTACCCCCTCATCGAAAAAACTATAGTATAGTTTCAAATATACGTGAATTATAACTGAATGCACTAATGAACATATCTTAAAATGTTGTGGATATACATAATTACTCAATTTAAAATTAGGCTCTGAATGCAGGACAGAATTTGAATTTAAAGTAATGCGCATCATCAATAATTATAGTAAATTATATAGTATAGTATCAATAATTATAGTAAAAATGCGCATCATCGCTGGATGACTGTGCGAGAAGCGTTCCGCTGCTTCAGTCGGTCTTCTGCTCATGACGTCACTGACCAGTCAGCCGCTCGTGCTTAGGCCTTATTCTTCGAAAAGATTTTAGTTAAGACCGCGGAATACTGGTGGCTCGACCTGTTTAGGTTCGAACCCAGGCGGATGGGCAGGTTGCATGGTTGATTTTCGTAGTTTTCCCCATATGTAACGTAAATACGAGCCAGTTTCCATCAGAAAGTTCTCCACGAAGGCACCTCTCCTCTTAGGCAGATAGCCCTCGTGGCTTTTTCATGTTCAAATAACCAGGCTAGATGACCGTTCACGGACGACGACTATTCCGCCGGGAACTATAGCTCATGAATACTGACATCAGTGTCTGTAGTGGTGCCGGGTTGGTTGATTATTTCGTACTGAACGGTTCGTTGCCTAAGGATTCGGGCAATAACTTCTAAGGGAAATATTCACGTTACGCATAGCGTACATGACAAGACACCCATGCAGCAAGCTTGCTCGCCATAAATCAAACTCTATTCGAACTAACAGTGTTCAGCGATGCTGTCCATTCAGCCACTGGTAGGCATAATCTTTCCACGCCGAAGAGCATAGAATAGTGCTTAATAAATTTTTAAATCTAATAATCTAATCTAACATATAATAATTTTTGGATTGTTTTCATTATTACGAATTACCATTGTTGATCAATCAATCTTACCCACTGAAGCCAATCTGAAGATATTTTTTTAAATAAATGAAAATTATCTAGCGTAGGGCATATTTATTTCAGTTTGAATTGGAAATCTTGCCAGAATACAAGCGAACCTATGGAATCCTGACAGGATCCAGGGTTAAGTACTGGTTTCAACAAGTCATTTTCTAATAGACTCCAGTGAATGTCGCTTACTTGTGTGGAGACAGTCCAGCTATTGTACTGATTCATATTCATTCCTAATATGTCCAGCTATTGTACTGATTCATATTCAAATTCATTCCTAATATGGGTGAGTTTCAACAGAACGTTGAAACTCACCCATATTAGGAATAACTGGAGTCCTAGATGATAAACAAATTTTAGATGTGAAACAAAACAGAAAATAAGCTATGTATGACGTAACTAAACGCGACGATTTTAGGATGGATGAAATTACTTGAGCTTTTAATAGAGTTTGCATTATATTTGATACTAATTTGTTATAGCAACCCCTTGAGATTGAATAGCCAATCATTGATATATCTCGCCAAAATCTGGCTGCATGCACATATACCACGCCACGTGATCATATATTAGTACCGGCTGCTTGTTCTTATACGTCGCCACTTAATCGTATATCAGAACCGTGTTACATTTTTGCTGTTCGCCGCGTGTTCTTATATTATTCATTTTTAATAAGGTTTTCGAATTCGTATTGTTCATTTAAAAACATTTTTTTTTTCAAAGTGTGTGTGTGTGTTTGCGGGAATATGACAATCTTTCTTTAATTTGCCAAGTTATGAAGTTGATGCCATATAATTTTTTTTCAAGAAGGCTTTTACCTGAGAAACGAGTATGCGAAAATGGCCACAACATGAAATTCATGCTAACGGCAAAACCACTTGGAAGTTCAATGTAAAAAATTGCAAACAGAAGAAACGCCGTCCGTGTTGGAAATTGGTTCAGTGGTTCCAGAATATCGTTCGTCAATGCTATTAGATTTATGTATTCTTGGGCAGACGAATTGACGTCGATGGAATGGTGTAAGAAACAGTTTAATATGTGTGCAAGAGCTGCAGTTGACTGGAACAGCTACGTGCGATAAAATAATAAGGATTCTTAAATGCGGTAGTTGGAAGGATGCGGTAGTTAAAACATTCGTTAAAATATACTCACCCTCTCACAAATGCTCAGTGGGTATTGCAACGACACAGTCAAAATTGGTAGAACTATAGGCAAAACAAAGGATACAAGTTAGTTCCAACATGACGGCTCAACGGGGAGCGCAAGTCTGAATGTACACAATTCCACAGGATATATTGAGATGAGAAGTCTTCTCGCATCGCCTCGAACAATGTACCCAAACAACAGAAGGACACTAAAACTTCGTTCACACGATGGTTTAAAAACCGTACGTAGTGTAAGCCGAGCTTCCTTTGCTAGGCAATCAGACCTTGCTACGTCAGTAAGACTGGTTTATGCTTTGGTTGCATATTCGGGTTACAGCAGC
>KK118892.1:309485-338080 GCA_000611955.2 Stegodyphus mimosarum
AAGCATTCATTTAGCTCTTACCAGAGCTTATCACGGAATCCCACGAGGGGCCTCACACATAGGGGCTCATCAAATCGGTCCACCATAAAGGTGCATCCTTAAGATAAAGTACAATAAAATAAGAAAACATTGAGACACATTGTCTCTGAAATATCACTGGAAGACTGGTTTAAGAAATTTGCCTAAATATTCTAACTTTTCAACTTTATGCCGCTTGATATACAAGCCGACTAATCACAGCGAAGCGAACATCGTTCGACGGTTTCGCTGAGGTAGCGACACATTTACGCATGCGCAACTTTCCTTTACCTGATTGGCTATTGCTTAAACCCTGCTAATAAATGTAAATGGGCTTAATGACTTTTAAGCCTTAAACCACAAAGATTTATGACGATAAAACCGTTGTCTGAACAAAGTTTTAGAAGATATTATTTTCAAGGTTCACTGAGGGGGTGTATTACACACTACTGTAAATGCTTATATGGATACTATTGTTTCACAATCACAAAGTTACTATAAGCACTCATCGCCTTTTGCTTGCTATTTAAAGTTGGTGGTTACAATACGAGACAACCTATACATATGCAAGGTGTTCTATAAATGTGAACACATTAAGTGATATAAAATCAGAAAACTGGTATATCAAAGTGCGGTTTGTACCTGAAAATTTATCTCAGGTCGTAGATTTATTGGGCAAAATGTATATTTCAGTTTAAACATGACCTGTATTGTTAAAATTGTTATAGTATGCAAATTTAAATCTTTTAAAAAATGACTCAGCTGAGAATTCAAGCTGAATTGCTATATAATTAGAAATAGTGGAATATGCTCATAAATGCAAACGAATAAATGTCATACAAACTTAATTTTTCTTTCATTATACTACTATAGTGTTACTAACAGCGTGATCTATGAATGCAAATTGGAACTAATATATTAGCCCATTCTTGGGCTAGTTTTAGCCCAAGAAGCCCTTCGCCTCTGTGATATTATCCACCAGCGGCCGAGTAATAGGAACCGCTAAACACTTGTAGTTTAGTCCGAAGTTCGAATCTCGGCGAACGGGCTAGCTGCATTTGTGTTTTTGTAGTTTTTCCCATGTGTAATGTGGATACAGCCAGTTTCCCTTAAAAAGTCCTCCACGAGTTATCCCTCCCTTTCTATATAATGCCTAATGGAGGATCACATATTAAAAAAAAACAATAAAACATCCTCTGTGAAAAGGTTTTAGAGCAGACCGCAATATTTCGAAATTTCATATAATTTTTTTAAGAAGTGACCAATATAACATTCAGTATATAATATTTTTAGGCCTAATATGTAAAATTTGGCCTAAAATTTCTACAGAGTATTTTCTATCTTGAATAACAGCGGCCTATATCAGTCACCCATGAAAACGTTAGAGTTTTTAAAAAATCCACGTTAGTCTATGATTGTTTTTCCCTAATTTTATATATTACATTAAGCGTCTGTACACTGGTTTCTATATATGCAATTTTTTCATCTTCTAGGGGGTGAGATGTCCTGCGAGGTAATACTATCTTATACTTAAATGAATGGAGAAAGGTAACCGCACCAAATGAAGGCTTAATTTGAAAGCTAGGAAATAAGAGGTAAATTATCTTAATTCACTTTTTAAACATTAAACCAAGAAAAAACGATGGATGTAATTAATTTTCAAACCAACATTTTTAAGTGGAAGGAAATTTCTCTTAATTAGGGTCAATGCAGAAAAACAGTCCTACTAAAGAGACAAAATATAAACTAAAGATTGATGTTTGATTACAATGAAAAGCTGGAAAGTAAATGTTTTCAATTAAAAAAGAGGTTGGGAAGGAGAAAGATGCAAAAGAAAATTAATCGCGTATAAAGGAAAGATGCACGACCTTGAAATTCTGCGTACATCACCCAGAATAGTGATAGACACAGAATTTAAACGTCGTATATAATTGCGGGAGAGGGGATAGCAAAATCTGCAGGCCGGTTGAAGAGTAAATTGTGTTGTTTCAGGTCTTAGAACCTGCGATAGTAGTTTTGCAATAAATTTCGCAGCGTAAGATGACACTAATAATCTCGCATCTAAGAATTCATTCTTGAGCATTTTAATTTTACCTAATATTACTGTTACTCATTCATTTTGAGAAAAAAGTTAACTAGATTCGGTTGGCTTGCCCCATACATATACTTTTTCTTCTGTCTAATGTCTAGCTCCACCAGTGGCCGAGTGGTCAGCATCGATGAATACTTGTTGTTCGTCGCGGACTCGAACCCAGGCGAATAGGCTGGCTGCAAGGTCATAAAGGCTTTCCTGATTTTACTCATGTGTCACGTGAATACAAGCCAGTTTCCCTCAGAAAGTCCTCCATCTCCTTCCGTTAGGCAGATAGCCCCCCCCCATTTGCTTTGTCATGTTCAAATAACCTAACATTAGTAATGTTTATTGCTCTATAACTTAGTTTTAAGATAAATCAACTAGACATGAATTGTATATAATTATTTAAATATGAAAAATAATCCAATAGCTATATCAAAAATTAGGAAACACAAAATATACAAAATTCGTGGATTTATTTGATAATCGCGAAAATTTTATCAGTCCATACAATTTCGATCGAGGAATTTCGTGCCGCCATAAAATTACTACTCTCATTTATAATGCAAACATAGTAGCTAGGCAAGGAAACAGAAGCTTATCTAAACTAATAACTAAAAAAATAAAGTCACTATTAATTGCAATATTATTTTGAAATTCTATTAGGATAACAGTGACTTTCTTTTATTACACTGAATTCAGAAACAGAAGTCATGGTTTTTAAATTACTTTTTAATCAAGAAATAAGGCTCCTAGTGCCGATAAAATAATTCTGAGGTAACATTACACAGAATTAAAAAAAATAACAATAATAATTAAGAAGATATAACTATAATGGAAATGGCTACAATTAACTCTGAATTTTAGCGCATATTAAGTATGTAAAAAATTAAATAGAATTTTGATGCCGCTTTGTGTTGTCCCAAAACAGCATAGCAGAAACCCATATATGAAATAACGGGATTGCTGTCTCAATAAAAATCGAAGGGGCTTTAGGAAGAACAATATGACTCATTCACTTACTCACCGTCTCCACGGTTCATCTCCTGGAACTGGTCCTTTGAACTTGTTTTGACATACGACAGGTCATCAAAAAGAGCCGGATTTCAAATCTAGCAACACTGCACACTAATGGGATGCGTTTTACGCATAGATATACGCTCACCGGAACTGTCAAACGCTGATGCTGCTCAGGAGATAATTATTCTCTTCAACAAAGTAATACAATACAAGCTATATCAACTTTTGATAGGAAATAAGCAACGCGAAGGTCAAGTTGTTTGATTCAACAGGTTTTTAGCGTTAACTTTACTTTTGGAAACTTTCGAACACAAGTGCTGCCATCTGATGCTGAAATTATTAACTAAATGAGACTCCGCTAACACGTAGTGCAGTGCACTCACTAAGCTAATGGCATCAAAGTGGCGACCTCCTAATCAATTTCAGTAGCCCGCGAATACATTTCTCATAAATAATTTAGAATTATTATGACAAAAATTTGAAGAAAACTTTTCAGATATTTAATAATTTAGAGCCAATTTTATATTATTTTCATTACTGAGGACTAACATAAGTAACGCCCCAGAAAATCTACAAACGATGCTAACTAATTTATACTGTGACCCAAATTTTATTCAAAGATTTGAAGATACAGATTTTATTAATTCTTATTCGCATGTTTTATAAAATCCCCCTCAATTACAAATTTTTACTATAAGAATAATCACTTTGTTTGGGAGTACATTTATATGTGAGAGTTTTTTCTTCCGCAGTTGAAATTCAGCAAGTTTAAAACAATAATTAGAGAGACCAATTAGCATTTGCAATTCGTGACTAAGTTCCTATTAATTTTTCTCTGATATTACAATCTTTATCAAAACCGAAACGCCATGAGGCGTTGTAGCTGAATGCTGTAGGAAGAAATAAAGGAGTTTATAATTATTTGGATTTAAATACATGTTATTTTTTTGCATGGGCCGAAAAAAAGTTTAATAAATAAAAGGAAGACAATTTGGCTTTCATGCAATTTCAGTTTAGATTATTGCATAAAATAACAAAATGCTAAACTAAAACTATACTAAAAATATACAACTGTACTAAAATATAATGGTTTTTAAAAACGCGTTGGTACAAACGTAAGCTTGTATGCCTTTTTGATCGAAACAAAAAATACAAATGATTTCGCAGAAAACACTAAAAAAAGGTGTTGTTTTTTCATAAGAAGTAATTATAATACAAAAAAGTAAGTTTCATGTTCCTATTTTAAAGTAAATTACTATAATTAAAAAGTCAGCACACAAACTAGAGAAAAAACATAGCAATACATTAGCCAACTCGTTAATTAATAACCTATTATTTACATATTATATGCTTTGCAAAGCGATTTATTATCAGTTCTATTACTAATTATTTTATTAACTTGGTTTCGATTAGAACTACGGAGATTTTTCCAGTGGTACATTTTATAGTAGATCTTGCATAAGTTTAGAAAATGATTATTCCACATCGGGAATAGAAAATAGGATAATTCCTAAAATGTATAATACTACACTGATGGTAAAAAGCAAATTGATGATTAAATCTATTTATAGTTATATAATTTGAAACATCTGTTGAAATTGAAGTAAATGGATTCATTAAAATTGTATAAAATTTGTATTTATGCATCGCATTGCTTACCATGTAAATAGCGTTCATTTTCATACTATTCCATTCAACACTGCGAACTAATTATCTGCTTATATACCCATGGTCTCATGTTGTGCTCCAATCGTCAGTTTATGTTGTTAAAATTAATAGATTATAATAGAAATTAGAAAACGGGAAAAATGTGAAATTTGTAGATTTATTTGATACACGCGAAGTCTCTAAAAAGTGCTAGAACTCATGAAAACTACTGTAAAAATTCACGTCGTAATAGAATACTACCTATTTCACAACGAAGTGCCTATTAGCGGCCGAACGATAAAAGCCGCTGAACACTGGTAATTCGGTACGGAGCTAGAATTCCGGTGAATTGGCTGGCTGAATGAGCGTTTTTATAGTTTTTCCGATGCGTAACGTGAGTAAGAGCCAGCTTTCGTTAAAAAACTCCTCCACGAGTCATCCCTATCTTTCCATGTAGTGCCAAAAGGCGAAGTACATAAAAAATAAAATGTGTTTTATAATGTAAATATAGTAAATTGATAGAAGAAAAGAAATTTAGGAAAATTATTTCAAAAACATGTTTAGAATAGAGAATTGGTTTTATTACATTAAATTGAAATGCGAGAAATAGAAATCTCACAGTTATTTTCAAAATTATCTTTCAAATTAACAAATTTCCTGATCATGATAAAGCTCAAAAATATTCCTAAAAAAATTTTAAAGACTTCCTGTTATGTTAAATGCTATTTACTGTTACTAATGATATTATATTAAAATGAAATATGATGATAAGTTTAGCGCTTTTAATGACTAATGTTATCATTACTTTTTATGTCTAGCGAACTAAAAAGATTTTTTTAAATTTTCAATTCTTCATTTTCCAATTGTTCACCTTCTTTATAATTTGTTACTTTATTTATTTGCTGTCAAAAAAATATTTATTTTTAACTATTTATTTACTTTCTTCATTACCTAACACCACGAATTTTCAGCTGTGATCTTATAAATCTATTATCTACTTAGCTCATCATTTCTGAAATTTAACATCTTTTTAGAAAAGATTTTTTTTAAAAAAGAAAAAAACTTCTTCAATACTAAAATACTTAAAATTGCTAACAACAAGTAGTGGCACCCAGTGGGCCCAGGTTCGAATCACGGGAAACGCAAGGATGTTGTAAATGTATAGGGTCTTTGCAGCATGAGAGCATTGTAAATATACGGCAAGCCGGAAATCCTCTCGTGTTGCTTGGTCGTAGGGGAAGACGGGTGGAAGACAGTCTGCCATCCCGGGGTGATCTCCCTCAAAATTAGGTTTTAACTGGGCAAAATCATACTATCACGTATATGGTGCCCAAGGCTCTTCCCAACGACTTATTCTGATTATGTCAGACAAGTGAGACAACAACACACCTAGTAGGTCTACCCAGATTTGAATTTCGGCAAACACCTTGTAGAGTCTACTTGCTTATCTGCTGTGCAGAAACTGGAAGTAGTGACTGAGCAGAAGAAGGGTTAAAAGTACCCTTTATCACACTCTTTAGAAATTTAGAATGACTCAACTCGGCGCTAACAAACTACGCCTCTGCTTGGGCGGTAACTGAAACATTAAGAATTAAACTCAAAATTTGAAAATATTCACAAGTAGAAGAATTGCGCTGCAGGGCTTAGTTATCCTGTTTCCTAAAAGCAGTGTGTGTTAAAAATCTAGTGGCAGCAAAGTAATAGCGTTTAACCAGCAATCAATGCTAAGCAGGAGCTCACGCTACAACAAGCACAGAGTTCGCCCACACTCTCTAACTTTCCGTTCTAGAACTTGGTATTTAAACCTTTTTCTCCTCAAGGTGTAAGGTTTTAGTTAAACTAGCAAAGTTTTATTTTAATTTGCCTTTTCTATCTGTTCTTATTTCAACTCCCCATTAGAATAAGCACGCGTTTCAGCTTTATGCTAATTTGAAGTGGAGCCAAGTTCTATTTAAACGAGAGGTAGGAACCTCTCGGTGTGAGAGAGCTTTTAGTCTCAGACCACTGTTACTCTGTTCAACGTTCGCCTGACCAGCTAGAATTTAAATTCTAAGCCGTAGCGCTGTTACGCTATTACTTATTGAAGTAATTCTATGTGCGTTAGTATTAGTTAAATCTTGCTACATACCATTTAGCATAGAGGCCAACCTCGCGTTCATAGCTCTGTGAGCAACGCCTACTTAATTTCTAATTAGTTTTAGTTTAAATTATCTGATTGTTCAGTTTAGACACAAGTGGCGGTCATTATTTTCTGTTTCCCTCCCGAGTTGGGAAGTGGTTGTAAATAATTGTGGCTTAATAAAAAGAGGATTTTAAATCCTTCTTACGTATAGTTATTCTACCACTTAATCACAGTATTCTACCACAGAACATAGCTGCATTCAGCTCCCTGTTCAAGATCAGGATTTAGTTACGCTCACGAATATGTTTGCCAAGAATATGCACCGAACACACAGTCCTGACAAAGGTAGAATTTGCATTAGTTCACGAACGCTACCAAATTTAAATATTCTGGCATTGACAATTAGGGTAACGAAGGCTTACAGGAAAGAACTTAAATTTAACTGGTTATTAAAAATAAATATAAATCCGTACAGTTGGCCCCTGCCAGAATTTAGCAGACTTGGATGAAGGTCCTTAAAGACCTGTTACAAACTGTTAAATTCTGCACCTAACAGGCCCTGAGCCCCGTTTACACACAACTCGTAAACTTCATTATAACATTAAATAATTATTTTCTTCTTTTTGTTCCGCTGAACTTGCTCGATCATCCTTGCTTTGAATAGGGCATTCAGTCTTGTCCTTCCAGACACTTGGAAGGAATACTTATGAATACATGTTTGTATCAAACAATAAATAACACTTAAAGTTCACAATACATTAATTCTTTTATTGAGTTTCTAACCCTTTTGTATTTACCGTAGCTTTTTCAACTTTTTCAAACATTATGGTTTGTACGCCTCACATTTACTCATTACACATTCATGCTTTTATTTAAACTTAATCTCTTTTTTGACTCTCTATAAAGTGTGGTGAAAACGCATGTGTAATATGTCACAGTGAACAAACTTTCCACCTAAATGCCCATCAACTTGTTAGCACATAACAACAGTGTTAGACACAACCTAAATTCATTTCTAAGTTCTCCATGAGCTACAAATATGAAAATTAACTAGAGTGACGGTCGGTGGAGAGCCCTACAAAACGCATGCATACCAAATATTTTTGCCACATTCGGCTGAAACACATGCAAGCTTTCGCTCAAAATCGCATTATTTGACTTGGCTAACATTTCGTTTGAGCGAACTCACTTGAATACATTAACTTTACATTTTGAAGTTTTAGAAGTAAATACTTATTATATATGCTCTTTTGAGATTTAAAACTTCATTTGCAGTATCATTTACTTTAAGACAACAGATAGTTTTACATTTTACAATCAAATACTTTTACAACAATAGAGAATAAAATGAAAATTTTACTTGGATCCTTTTCTCGCCAAAAGGGCGAACCTAAAAACAAATTTTCATTAACAAGTATTAATACGAGGCTCCCTGTATCAGGACAGATCTTTTGGCGCGTTAACATAAATAGTTTTTCAGCAAACAGAACCGAACTACTAGTTCTTTAACTTAATATTACATTTCTACAATACACCATAGCTTTGTGCTTTCGTCAAATAAAACTAAAATAACTTTAGTCCTAAGCCGAGACAATTGATTTTACAATGTAACTTCGTATTTGAAACGTTTTCATGCAACTTTACACAACAGAAAAGATTTATTGAAAAATTAATTTATCTTTGTTTTTCAGCCATCCTTTTATTGCAGAACCCACTCCATGTGAGGTTATTCACACTAGAAATTTTCAATCTTTGCTTTTTCTCTACTGGTTGGGGTTGGCCTTTACTCTTTTCGCCTCTAATCATCCTTCTTTTAGGGTGGAATGGTCTATTTCGTGTCTTTTCCTCTTACTGGCCGGAAAACTGGTTCTTGGAGCATCGGTAGTGGAGAACTCTTGCCTGCAGACTCTTGATTGCTTCGGTCCTTGCCGTGGGCCTTGAGCTTCGGCAGGTCTCTTCTTCCTTTTACTGACCGGTGGTCTTGCTTGTGTTATTCTTTCTGTACGCCGCCTCCTTGATGTATCTTGAGGTTGTCTGCTGCGAGAACTTGTCATGGCATGGCCATCCTTGTTTCTAGTTGGGGCCTTTCTCCTTTCTAGCTGGGGCCTTTCTCCTTTCTAGCTGGGGCCTTCCTTCAAACTCAATTTTTTTTCCGCTGGATCTTCCACATGTTGCGGCATTCTTTTTTCAGGAATTCTTCTATTTATCTGAGACCTTGTCATCTCGTTTGTTCTTCATGTCTTCGCAGGGGGGAGGGAGTTCTGGTGGGGTCGAAGTTGCCATTGAGGACGCCACATCTTCTAATTCGGAAACCTGCAAGAAACTATTCAAAACATCAAAATCTTTACGTTCGTAATATCTTGTAAGGTTTATCCTAACTTTATTAACAGTTATTTTTAAGTTTTGTATCTTTCCTATCTTATTCTAATTTCAGCTTACAATTTTCTGCCAGAATGTAAATTCAGAAAGGCAGTTAATGCAAATGAGAAAGAGTACTATTTAAGTCGATACTTCACCGACTTCAAGAGAGAGAGTCTGATTCCCTGACCAGCGCGCGTTTGCCATTTGGCTACGTCTCTCTTAGCTGTTACTACGCTCGGCCATACCTCAGGCTCTTGTTTGGCTTCTCCGATTTAATTAATACTTAAGGGCCAACTAGTTAGATTCTGATAGCTTCGACTATACCTTTTAATAGCTTAGTTAAGCTAGCTTCAGTTTAAATTATTATTTTTTTAAGTTCTAGCCCGAGTGGAGACTTTATGTAAAGTTCTAAGTAGGAACTGATTGTAAATATACTGAAAAATAAAGGGTTATAAACCCTCTTTAAGCCTTACGTGTTCTGTTCACACACAAGCGATTATTCGCTTGTTAGTGTTCGTGGGGCTCTAAGTTTGAACTTTAAGATTTAAATAGTGAAACCCTACAATCTCTTTAATTGATCCGGACTGGCTTTTATTTTTTCTCCCGAATCTGATTTTAAATAAAATACAGCCCCACGGTCTGCTGTACAGTACGAGGCCCTACAAATTTACGAGCGAATTTCGATACAAAGTTCTCTGGTGCACTAGACAGAGTGAATTTTCTGTTCAACACCTTATCCCCTACTTTAAAATATGATTCATGGCGTCTTCTATCATAATAAACTTTTTGCCAGCCCTCTTGCTATATCTGAATTCTTCAAAACTGCATCGATCAGCTTTTGAATGTTTGCCTGTTTAAATTCTGGTTCTCGCTCTTGGACAAAAAGAGGTTAGTCTAAAGGAGTCAAAATCTTTCTACCCATAAATACTTCAGCGGGCGTTTTATCCGTTGTATTATGCATTGGCAGTTTTTAAAGCATAGGCTGTTCATCAATGCAGCCATCCCAGCATTTATGAGACTTTTAACATAGCTTCTAATAATTTTAATAATGTTTTATTAACTCTTTCCGCGATATTTGCCTGTGGTCTGTGCGGGACCATTTTCATATGCCGTATGTCAAGCCCTTTGGATAAATTTTCAAAAATTTGACTAAGAACTGCTTTTCGTTATCGCTTATTACTTATCGCGCACCATATTCTAAATTATATCTATGTAAGAACGCATCTGCGACTATTTTAGCTGACGCTCGCTTTAAGAGAATTATTTCTACCCGCATAGAAAAATGGTCTGAAGGCACCAAAAGATATCGGTTTTTATTTAACTCACTTTGGGGAAGAGGGCCAAGAAGATCTACTCCAGAAATTTCGCTAGGAAAAGTCGCGCGAATACTATTCAGGCACCCAGCCGGGCTATAATTAACGTCTTTAATTAACTGACATAAATTAAAGGACCTGACTTACGCTGTCACTACCTTCTGTAATTGCGGAAAATACACCTCGCGTACTCTACGCACCGTTTTCCTCACCCCTAAATGTCCAGCTGTTGGTGCGTCATGCAGTTCCCGCAAAATGCTTAGCCGTAGTGTGGCTGCGATGACTGGTTTGAATTCATGGTTTTCATTTGTCGATTTAGTGTAGAACAACAGATTATCTACGATCTCGTAATTTTGAACCTTATTTTTAATTGCAGCAAGATCTACATGTTCAAAATTATCTCTATCCTTTAAAAAAGCATAGACATTACCGAATTCTGGATCCATTAGCAATTCAGCTATGATTGTCTCCCGAGAATCTAAAACTTTAGAAGTTAACTTAGCACATTTTATTTGATCACCATTTTCACCCAGTTTAATTCTTGACAACGCGTGGGCCACGGTATTTTCGTTGCCGGTAGTGTGCTTGATTATTAAGTTGTATTCTTTTAATGCCTATCTAATTAATCTAGGAGTTAAATTCTTTCCTGAATATCATTTACCTACGGCCGCATGATCTGAGTAGATTGTAACTGGCGCTTTTCCAAAATAAACCCTGAACTTCTGAACTGCCATTAACACGGCTAATGTTTCTCGTTCAGTCGCTGTATAATTCCGTTGTGTCTGGTTTAATGTTCTACTAAAAATGCCAAGGGGTGCTCTTTTTGCATTAAAACTGCACCCACAACGTAATCTGAAGTATTAGCCGCGATTTTCAAGTTCTTGTCCTCTTCTGGAAATTGTAACACTGAGGCATTACTTAGAGCTGTTTGTAATTGCTCAAAAGCCGTGTTTGCCTCCGCTGTCCACGCAAACTTAGATTTTTTCTGTTTTAAAACTGACAGAGATTCGACAATATCGGGAAAGTTTTGGGTAAAAAAACGGTAATACAAGCACATGCCAAGAAAAGATGGAAGTTTCTTTGCCGTATTTGGCGGGGGATAATTTTTGATTGCTTTTATTTTAGAATCCTCAGTCTCGATACACCTTAGCTGAAATTTTCAACCCTAAATATCGTAATTCTTAAGTTGTGAACTTATATTTTGCAGCATTAGCCGTTATAATGTTGTTCAATAGTGTCACTAGTTACGATGCTAGTTACTATCATCAAGATAAATCAAAGTGGATTTCACGAGGACAGAGCGTAGAATAATGGCCATAGCGCGTTGAAAAGTTGACGGGGCCCTGCAACGTCCAAACGGCATACGTCTTCTGGTTTCAGCATTAGCCGTTATAATGTTGTTCAATAGTGTCACTAGTTACGATGTTAGTTACTATCATCAAAATAAATCAAAGTGGATTTCACGAGGACAGAGCGTAGAATAATGGCCATAGCGCGTTGAAAAGTTGACGGGGCCCTGCAACGTCCAAACGGCATACGTAAAAACGCATAAGTGCCCGATTTTGTAATAAATATTATTCACGTCTTCTGGTTTCATGGCTATTTGAAAGTAGCCTGAAGTAAGATCAAGAGTGGTCATAAATTTTGTAGACCTAGTCTTTCGTATTATTTCTTCTATTAGCGGTAAAGGGTAACTATGGAATTTAGTCATGCTATTTAATTTCCGGTAATCAATGGCAAAACTCTAAACTTTTGGATCCGAGGGGATCAAATTATTCCTCTTTCTGCATAGCACAACTGGGCTCGCATATTCACTATTGATGGGAGTTATTATTTTGTCCTTTAACATTTGTTTTATGTGGTGTTCAATTATTGATTCTTTTTCCTTATCATAACTATAAGGTTGTAGAGCCATTAGGTTTTTTGGAAGGAATATTGCAAGCAGGAATATTGAAAAATGAGCAACGCCTTCGCCGGGACTCAAACCACGGACCTCTGGAATACGCACCCAGTGTCATTATTACACCCAGCACCATTACACCACGAAGGCATGCGAAGAAGGGGGAAGAAATACCTTATAAGGTTTTGCTTTACACGCTTCACTTGACTTTAATGCAATAGCATGGGTGACTATCTGTGTATTATCAGGTTTTTCAGAAAATAACGTAGAAAACTTAGAGGTTCTTCCAGCTTGGCTCTTTCACGTTGCTTCAGATGCTGGAGGTCGAGCTCCGGTATATATTCCTCTTCCACCACCCTCGGCACTATATACAAAATAATATAATTTTCCGCAAAATTTATTGTGGCATTCACCGCCCTAAGGAACTCTGTACCTGAAATGACTTTATTTTATAAATTTTTAACAACAAAAAATAGAACTTTCAAAACTTCGTTTTTTACTTCAACGTTAAGCGACAGTTTCCCGACGTATTCGCAAAGTTTCCCTTGTGAGGCTATGATTTCCGTACTGCTATTTTTTAATAATCTTATTCTCTGAAAATTTCGGTAGTAGAAGTTTTGGCTTAAATTCCCTTGAGCACTGATGTCCATGAGTGCTTCTACCGGTGCGTAGTTCAAAAGAATCTGGATTACCGGTAATTAGGAATTCTTGACTACCACGGTATTTACATACACCTTCGAGGGATTACGATGCGCAGGGGGTCTGGACCCTCAATTTCTCTGGCTCCTCTATTCGTTTAAAGCCTTCTTTCCTCCTGATGTTTTCTGGGTACGCTGGCGGTCTTTGGCTTTATCATTTTCATTCTTGCTCATTGACAGCTTGGCTAGAAAACGTTTTCCTCCGTTGTATTTATTTCTTTCCGCGACCGGCTGTCGGGAAGAACTGCTGATAGTATTCCTGGGTAGGAAATTTTGAATTTTCCGATATCCGCCTTCTGGAACTTTACAGCTAATTCGAAAAATTCTTCCAGCGTTTGTGGATTTCTGAGTTCCATAAAGTCATGCACAGCGGATAATAATCTTGGTAATATAATCTGAATGACTTCGCTATCGGGCTTCCTTCCATCTAGCATGTTTACAATCTTGACTTTACGTAGAATAAACTCGGTGTGATCCTCCATTTTCCGTTGATAAGAGCTGTACAGTTCGGCTTCGAGTTTGGCACGATCTTTAACTATCGGGAACACTTTTAGGAGTGCCGCTTTAAAATTTTCAAATGTGTAGGTGAGGCTTCCGACTTCTCTGAGTAAGCATTTCCCGATTCCTTTCCACCATGATTCGTCCTGTCCTCGGAGGGCACTCGAAGCAATAGCTACCTTCTGTCTTTCGGGTACCGGATATAACTGGAAGTGAGTATTAAGGACTTCCAAAATGAAGTGACGGAGTTTTTGCCGTCGAACACTGCTGCTGGTTTAATTGCCGCCCTCATCTTCTGTATTAAGAAGCCAAATCCATCCAATGGGCTGGTTAGAGTAGCGACTGCATAGAAGAACGGTAAAAATAACCTTTGTCAGAACTGAGTGTTCTGTGCATACTTTTGGCGAACATATTCGTGAAGTAGTTAAAGTCCTGATCTTGAACACGGAGCTGAATGCAGATATGTTCTGTGGTAGAATACTCTGGTTAAGTGGTAGAATAACTGCACGCAAGAAGGATTTAAAATCCTCCTTTATTAAACCACTATTATGTACAGCCACTTCCCAACTCGGGAGGGATAACAGAAAATAATGACCGCACTTGGCTCTAACTTGAACAATCAAATAATTTAAAATGAAAATGTTAATTAAGTAGTCGTTGCTCACAGAGCTATGAACGCGAGGTTAGCCTCTATGCTAAACGATCAATGGTGCGTAGCAAGATTTAGCTAATACTAACGCACTTAGATTATTTCAATAAGTAATAGCGTAACAGCGCTAAGGCTTAGAATTTAAATACTAGCTAATCAGGTGGACGTCGAACAGAGCCGCAGTCATCTCAGACTAAAAGCTCTCTCACACTGAGAAGTTCCTCGCTAACCTTTATATACCAAAACTTGGCTCCACTTCAAATTAGCATAAAGCTGAAACGCGCGCTCATTCTAACGAGAAGTTGAAATAAAAATTCATAGGAAAGGGAAATTAAGATAAAACTTTGTTAGTGTAAACTAAAACCGTACACCTTTATTAAACTCTTTAGAAATTTACAATTCTTCAACTCGACATAACAAACTACGCCTCTGCTTGGGCGGTAACTGAAACAGTAAGAACTAAACTCAAAATCTGAAGATATTCACAAGTAGAAGAATTACACTACAGGGCTCAGACAATCCTGTTTCCTAAAAGAGCGTTGAAAATCTAGTGGCGGCAAAATAATAGCTGTTACGCCACGTTTAACCAGCAATCAATCCTAAGCAGAAGCTCACGCTACAACAAGCACAGAGTTCGCCCACACTCTCTAACTTTCCGTTCTAGAACTTGGTATTTAAACCTTTTTCTCCTCAAGGTAGAATTTGCATTAGTTCAAAAGCGCTAATAAATTTAAATATTATGGCACTGACAATTAGGGTAACGAAGACTTATAGGAAAGAACGTAAACTTAAATTTAACTGGCTATTAAAAATGAATATAAATCCCTAGAACCTGACTCCATGGATGTTCTCCTCGCTTTCTTTATGTACAACGTGGATACGAATCAGTTTTATTAAAAAATCCTCTACGAGGGGATCCCTTCTCTTGGCGGATAATCTTGTGTGCGTCGCCATAATTCCAAAAAGAAAAATAATAATCGTTTAGCTTGCGAAGCTTTATGTAACAATCACAAATTTTTAAAAGCGATAGACTATAAAAATTATATCTAAAAATTTCCCATCTTCTCCACAAAGTATTTTCCTCGTAAAAATAGGGTTAGACTAATTTAAATTCTGAAGAAACAAATTTGTTAACTAGTTGTATCGAACAGAGAATCAAATAGTTATCTAGCATAAAATCTGATAAGACGCCTATCATCAGGTAAAGTGTTTAAAATTAGATGTGGTAAAAATTATCACTTGGTTGATGCATAGAAAACTTTGCATAAATCGTAAGCTATGGAGAGAAAACGTATACTTGTTTATTTTTAGAAAACTCGCTTCCCACATGTTTTGAAACTGCAACAATTCGTATCGAACCCTCTTTATTTAAAGTCACTGATAGGGTGGATCATTTTCGATTATTCGTTGCAAAGTAAAATACTCGGCGCTGGAGAAAATGAAACTCCAAATATTTTATGTCATCTTTTCAGCATTGACTTTTATTTGTATATATGCCCTCAGACTTTTCTGCTGCGCTTTGTGTGCATTTGCTACAATTATTTGAGAAACACTGAGTCTGCCGAATGACCACCTCGTTTAGCAATGCACTGCACAAGACTATTAAGAACACTTTTCATGGCAAGCTCAAGAATATCCGACGTTATACGCTCAGTTTCGTCTCTCATTTTTTCCTTCAACTGTTCCACACTTCTCATTCTACTTGTATGCACCTTAGCCTTCAAGTGTTCCTAAAGAAGGAATTCCTGAACAATTGCAAGGGATCTATCGGTTTACTGAATGTCAACGAAGTGGAGAAGTCTGTCTTCAGAAGTGTTCCGCGCTAGACTGTAAGAGCGCAAGCTGTTGTAGTGTAAGCTTACTGCTATCCATTTTGCAAGTACTTGTTAAAAATAATGCTGTAAAACAGTTAAAAATAACATGGAAACTACATTCAGTGTGTAACTAAATTACAAGTTTACTATGATAATCTCAGTAACAGTATTGCAAATATGAAATCACATAATGTTTAAATGTGCTCATAACTGTCATGATTATATCTAAATATCTCATGTAACTTACACAAGACAATGTTTGTAATTAACATATCTGTGCTTATACACAAACCTTATATGCCCATGTAATACTTATATATGGAAGGAGTAATCTCTTCTGCTAGGATAACTATAGCACTGTAAGACTTTTGCAGCAAAATCAGATCAGTGGTTATCCTAGGCGGCACTCAGTAGTCGTGCGCCCACACAATGTAGTCTACTCTCAATCTCAGAAATTTCCGAAAAGTAGTAGACGTAGCAAATGTAGACAAAACGCAGTTGTAGAGCCTACGTACCAAGTATTTAAATGGACATACCGTATTTCACCCCCGTATTCCCCCCTAGTTTTTAGCCCTAGGTTCTTAAAATTCTAAAAGAATTCGTGCAATTTTCTCTTTCCTCTACGTTCAGAGAACGAGCTCCCCTAAATTTTAAAATTGATTCGTCCACGTAGTGATTGTTTTCCTCTTACTAACAAAGACAAATACTTAAATACTAACAAAGACAATAAGCAGTTCCCTTCTAACTGTTGAACTTTATGCCAACCTAATGCCAGAATTGACCAACCAAAGGTGGGCAAAATAGAACTGACATTCTGTCCACATTTCACTGATTCAGCTGCACATTCATCTTCTCTAATTATTTATGGATAATTTAGAGCCAGAGGAGTAGCAGAGACAACAATAAGAACGATCGAGATTCAAGTTACGGTGAAGTAGAAATAAAAGTTTTTTTTATTTCCAGTAGCAGATTAGAAGACAATAGTAGATTTACGTTGCACCCCGTAGAAATAAAAGTACCTGATTATAGATTGTAACGTTAATATTACTATGTATTCTAATTGAAACGTGGGTTTGTTTCAAAGGAACAAATATTATGAAAGTTAGCTGTAATTTATCGATGATTAATTTTCAATTGTTACGTTCTTACTATAACCGCGTCCTTTGGAAATTAAATTATTCGCATAATTTTTCCCTCTCGACTTTTGTCAGATTAAAATTAGTAAAAATACATATGGGAGAAATGCGCGAGAAAAATTTGGTATTTGGTACGCAGCGAAAATGATGATATAAAATATTTGGAGTTTCATTGTCTCTTAAGCCGAATACATTATTTTTAAAAAAAGTGCTCCGCTCTATATATCGAAACTTCTTTCGTTTCTAATTATATGTTTACAAAGTGTGATTTACGTTTTCCCTGAAGATTCGAGTTTTCAAGTATATGATGCCAGAAACGAAATTATTTTCATTATTCAATTTTTTACAAGTCTGAGAACAGTACTTTATCAAAGAAGAGATGTTCTGATTTCCCTTATAATAAATACTGTAGTCATTTTAATAAGGAGAAGAGTCATGCTGAGTAAACATTTGGATACGATAAGGCACAATAATTTTGGGCATAAACCTAGATCTTGAGAAAGCATCAAATACTTCTTGATCATTTAGTCAAATTGAGCACCTACAATAAGAATAATTATTTCTCGGAGTGCATTATCTTTCAGTTCTTCAACAGATTATGGGGGTAATGATGGCTTCACGTTGACAGAAAAAGAGCATTATTTTCAAATGTAGCTAATATTCGAGCAAACTGCGTAAATTCTGAATCCTTTTCTCGCGACTGTCTTCTCGTTTATTTATTTATTTCCTTACTAATTAAATTTTTAATGTCCAGTACTTTCTTTGGAGTCTTTATAGGTCTAAATAGTTGTTAAAAATTGCATTTATTTATATTGGTAAAGTGTATTGCACTCTCTGTATAATTTACCTGCCAACAATTACGAAAAATCATCGTATCTTACGTGCGGCTTAAAATGTTAAAAAAGTTTTTGATGTCCAGTCTTATGTAGGAATAATGACAACGTTGCTATGAGTAAAAGTAACATATTTATTTTGGAAATCAAAGAATTTCCATAATAGTTTGTCGGAAAACTAAGGTGATTATAGAGATAAAGTTATCATAAGACCACTGCATGGGGGGAGTAGCTCGTAAGATGTTCATGTATTCATGCTATGTTCAAGTTATTACCTCCGATTTTCTTAATATGCGTACTTCTCCAAAATAGCTTTATTTAAAGGAGGGATGAATCTTAAATTTTCTCAATTTAAATCTGAATCTTAAAAGCTTGTCAGTTTTTTTAATCTCAAAATCTTTAATATTGTTACTATTAGTGATTTAAAAAATTGTTTAAAAATGTACCCGCATTTATTTAGAAGAAATAAATTAAGTTAATATATAAAGTGCATGATAGGTACCTGATTTACAACAAAATTTTACCGAAAAATATTTGAGTAACAGTATAACATTTTACGTTTTTAAATAGTTTAAATCAGTCAAGTATAGAAGGGAAAATATTATTTCAAGAACGAATGTAGATAAATTCTAAACATGATATGCCAAATTCTCCCCAAAAAACCAAAAGTGTGGCACTCGCGTCGCCACAAGGTGATACTGATAATCCAAGTTCACTAAAAAAAACTGCAATATTCCCTTTCTTTTTTTATGTAAACTATTACTAGATTCAACAAACCTAATGTATAGTTTTGCACTAAGATATCCAAGTGTTTCGAATGATAAAAAACATGCATAGATTCGAGTTTTTGTTCCAAAATTCGAATGTCCCGTCTCTAGATTTATTCCTACGAATTCTTAATTCCAGAATTATGTTTATAATATGAACTTCCATCCATCTATTCAAAAACATAAAACATTTTTTAAAAAATTAGTTACGAAGATAACTTGCGCTGCTGTCTTGCCATTGCGGACATTGCGGTTTGCGACTAAGGTACTGAGCTTTGACGTAACTGGCTTTGCTTTGGGTCAAAAATTGTAATCAACAGACACCGTGTTCTACATAAGAACGCTGCAAGAGCTCGTTTTGTGTATAAAAGTACATACAACATTACAGAATTGACGTAAAATTCAAACATCAATAAAACAATTGAGCCAAAATCAAGCTTAGGTTTTCTAAAAAAATCAAGAGCGTTGTGTTAAAACTGCATAACCCAGTTAGAAGTCCAGTGAAAACACAGGTGTGTGTAAAAGAAAAAACTAAAAGAAAAAACTTGTTATGGTTTACAAACAAAATTGTGTTTATCATCTCTATCTACTAATAAGTACAGTAATAGGTTACTCAGAAGGTAGATTCACCGATGATAGGTAACAGGTCTTGTTGTAAGTAAAGATGTAAATTAAAACAGAGACGTTCCTTTTTAGAGAGACAATTTTTAAAAAGCTTTTAACTGAGATTTATCAATATTTTTTCTGATTATGTTCTCTATTTACGTCAAGAATATTATGCGCAAGTATTTCTGTTCAGAATTACATTTGTTAGCAACAAAAGTACTTTTTAAAGAAATGAGTTTGAAGAATTATTAACTTGAGCCTATCCGTGGATGAATCGAAGCTTTTGAAAAGAGGTTTGTTGATGTAAAATCCTTGAAAATTTGAGAGGGGGATATATTTATATGCTTTAAAGAACTTATATTTGGGAAATGATGGGCTGAAAATTTCAAAGATCAATGCAAATGCGCATTAATATGTTTGAGGAAATACAATTTTTTAAATTGAAACAATGATTTAAAATTACCCTGGAAACAAGAATCTTTAAGAGATAAAAAAAAAAACCGCGAAGCTGCACTGTCTTCGTCACAACATGATTACGGTGCACAAAATTAAAAAATTAGAAAAAAATATATTGATAGAAAGATTTTTTTTTCGTTTATTACGTTTTTCTCAAAAATTTTTTATATATATATATTTAGGCACATTCACTTTACAGTGTTATACAGTGTTACTTCCTTAACTGAGTAAACCTATTTAAATTCATCTCCAAGAAGGAACGAATTAGTGAGACCCAGATTGTGCTTAAAAATATGCTATGTGCCCTACCGTCATCGGGACTCGAATGCTGGACCTCTCGAATACGCATCGAGTATGCTTCCGAATACGCCACGAAAGCACGCGAAACTGAGGGAGAAAATACCTTATAAATTAAAACAGCACTAAGATCAATAGTGAACAAGTGCGCAAATAATAAAAGCAAAAACAATACAAATCAAAAAAGTAGCGTAAATTAAAAAAAAATCGTTCTGGAGTTAACTTCCTTTCCATAGGATTCTCCTCCCATCAGTCCCTTGAAAAATTTATCCATGAATTCTGATGATATTTTGCTTCTTTCTGAAAACTAAAAGTTCTCTGGGTAGGAAAGTTCTAAATGTAATTCCCCTGTATGTAGTTATAACATAATAAAATAACTAACCATCTGTGTCTGCAATATAAATAAAACTTTACTTAAAGATATATTCTCAAATCTGTAACAGATTGTTGTTACAGTATAAATACCTCAAAAACTTTTACGATTCCATATTTCAGTTAAACAATTTACATAATGTCTTAGAATTTCCTTGAAGTTTCTCTTAATATTTTCAATTTAAGTGATTTTAAGTACTTAATAAAATCATTGGATTCAGTCTCTATTACTGCCTTGTCTTATGAAACTAGGTATGTGAAAAAATATGCATTCAAACAAATCCCTAGTTTTCATAATGCTATTTTAGCAGCCAGATACAGAAAGCTTCTTCAGAAAGATAAAAAAAGTCGTATATATCTCTTGAACGATTGATTATATGCTCATAACATTAATTTACGAAAGGCATAGAAAAAGGTAGGCTTTCACAGTATAACAATCTTAGTTATATGATGCTTTTAATAAAAATGTATAAAATGTGCATTTCCCAAAGAAGGTACATATTAGTAAGCTGTTTCTACCCTACTAAGGATAGTTAAAAGAATGCTGCTCTGCAGTATGAAAAATTGGCTCTGAAAAGCCAATCAAAACTATTATTGAATGAGAAGAAATATTTTTAGTTTTAGATTAAGTAAAGAATTTTGTAAGGTAGACTTTCAGTTACGCTAAATGACGTCTTTTAATACAAATATTACTAGATGCATTTTAATCTAAATATTATTATATTACTAAAAGAAAAGAAAATAAAGAATATTGATTTCAAAGGGCAGTATCCCATTTAAGCTTCATTAGATATATCTTTGAAATCCAATGTATCTACAAATGAAGTTAATCTACAATTTAAAACACACACATGTACCGTACCATTCTGCAGACTTGGAATGTATCTTTTAGAAATCTGCTATCGAAATTTATATTTTCGGATAGCATGTGGAGCTAGTTGCTTTTCCCATAATTTTTATAAGTTCCTCATCACTTACTGAAAACTTTAATTAATCACATCTTTGGTAATTTTAACCAAATTTAATTTTTAATAAGACAGGTTTTTGATTTATTCCATTTTGGTTTGAAATATATTTATACAATTCAGTGAAGTTTATTTCTTGCGGGTTCGTAGAAAAATGTATAATTTGTATTTTTCTATTAAAAGGCGTAATGTGGAAAAAAACTGTTATAGTCTGAAAGTCTACTTTACTCAATTTGTTTTTAAGTCAGAACTATGAATCTGCAAATAATAACTCAAAGCGATGTTTAGTAGAGCAAAATTTGTAAGCTCCCTTTATAATTTTCAAAAGGAGATTCCCTCTAAAAGTGACAGTCTTCTGAACTACAAGATTTTGCTGTTTTCAGTGTGAAGAAAATCGCTTCGGCTGTGAATACCAGACTAGAAATAGTAATTTATCCATTTTTGCTGTAGTTCGACAATTCCTTAACAAATACTCAGATACAGAGAAGAAATGCTTTCATGCACTTATCTAAAGATTACATTCAAGGACACCAAAACAATTGCTTTTTGCTTTTATCTCCATCTCACGAAATTTCGAAGTTGAATTAACATGGATAAGAAAGGGCAGACAGAAGAGACAGACAGTTCAATGTCCAAATGGTTAACACATCAGTTGCCACCCTCAAACATTGATTCTACCGTATTCTTATTTACCACAATCTTTATAGTTTCAAGTTGATTATAACAGAAATTATTATTAACAAAGCTGATATGTTATCGAAAAGCAAACGTTTTATTATTTATTTTGCAATGAATATCACTCTAAAATGCTCAATACTAAATTTATGAGTGCGATGTTTAAAAGAACAATTTTTAAAGAATTTGTGTAAGAATGTTTTCTGTCGTCTAAACATATCTAATTTTTTCTAATCTCGTCAGCGATTTGTTGATGAATATGTAACACAAAAGGGAAGAACTTCAAAGGAAATATCGGACCCCTTTTATCTAATAATGGGCACAAAAGTAAAAAAAAACTTACCTAAATCTTAGAAAAGGGTAACGAAAGACGACGTAAAATATCCTCTTGTATTTCGAATACTGAAATTTATAACGCGGAAGGAAATGAGCAGTAAATCTCCACCCCTTGTTTTTTTCCTCCTTCACCGAAAGGTCCAGTTATTAAAATTCGTCCCTAAATCATTTCAGCACTTTATTTGGAATGAACACTCATTGCAGTCTCTTTAAACGTGAGCATCTTGGGTAATAAATTTACAGGAGTAGTGTGTTAGTTTGCAAATGAAATGACCATTGAATGACTGCAAAGTAGTTAAAAATTCGCGCGAGCTAGGACACTTCGAGGGTAACAAAAGGGATTTGCAGTTATTCTAATGAGAAAGCATATTAATTAAGAATTAAAACTGTATGTCTAAATTAATAGATTTGATAATTCTAGAGATCTCCTGTTATTTATAGACTCAGATTTCCAACGGAAGGTTCCCAAGTTAAGACAATTTGAGCGAGATTCAAATTTTCTAATAAAAAAGTCTTAAAAATGAATTATTTGAAAAAAAAAGATGACGACACACATCAAATGAATTTTTTGATGACACGATGATTTAAAAAAATGACGAGGAAAAATTATATAAAAAATTAAATACTTCAAATAATAAAATAATAAAAATTGGAATTTTTTTAACTGCGTGGACAGATTATTAAAAAAAATTTAAATGGATGAAGTCAAAAACATGTATAATTTTTTTAGTAAAAAATTTGAGTACTTAAAATTATAATTAGATTTGTGAGCAAATGTTACATGAAAAAACAATAAGCAATCTTAAAGACATGGCTTAGTGATAAAAAGGCCACGAGTAAGTATCACTGTCTTCTTGCAAGCAATTTTTTTTCCATTGGGAGGAAGTACTTTATCATTTAATAAACAACTTTCTTCCTTTCTTTGCAGAACTCTTATTCTAACATTCTGATCAAGCGGCAGAATATTTACTCTTGAGTCTTTAATATTTGCTTCTGAGCGGACGTCAGACAGATTTGAGGTGTAGCCAAATTTTGCGCTTGGAGAAATGATGCAATATTTTATAGACAGGGTGCATCAGCAAATCGGTTATAAACTTCCAGGAGAGATAGAGTATACCTAGACGATGGAAAAACATATAGCAATGCATGGTCAGAAACGCTTTCCTGGTTTGGTAGTCGGCCCACTCATCGTAAGAAAGGAAGGACACGAAGAGGGTGAGAATAATGTTTATTATGCTTAGTGACGTTGAAACCAAGAAATGAGAACATGAACAGATGATCCTTGCCGCTGAACACTGGTAGTTCAAGTCCCGCCGAACGGGCTGGCTGCATGGGCGTTTTCGTGGTTTTCCCCATGTGTAACGTGGATTCGAGCCAGTTTCCCTTAAAAAGACCTCCACGGGGCATCCCTCCCTTTCCGTGTAGTGCCTTAGGGCGGAGCACGTAATATAAGGGAAAAAAACAGATGATCCTCATTGAAGAATGTGTTCGAAATTGCACCCCGGACTGTGAGGCAGGAACAGTGCGCCTTGCATGTTCCATGCGCTGGAGATATGAGGCCTGCATCACGGTCCGGGGTCGTAACTTCGAACAGCTTCTTTAGTGACGATCGTTGTCTGATTTTGTTATTATTTGTTGCTTTCTGCTGTACTAAACATAATAAAATATGTTTTGTCACAGTGTTCGTATCCTTCCTTTTTTTGTGTTTTGTGTTCTTACTACCGCACCAAGAAAGAGTTTCCGACCATTCATTGTTATGCGCTTTTCCATCGTCTAAGTGCATTCTAGCTCTCCTGAAAGTTTGTAACCGATTTGCTTAAACTCCCTGTATGCATTTATTTTATTCAATGGCGGGCACTAATCTTTATAGGCATAGCCCGCTACTAAGGCCAGAAGAGGTGGTCACTTTAGTACGCACTTGGAGGCACCTAGTAGGTGGGCCAACTTTGAATCCTATGAAGGGACAGACAATTTTTATCCATGCTTACTCAGGGATTCAAACCCGGGCCCTTTGGTACTGCAGTTAGAGTTACTAATCACTTTCCTGTCTGGGCGGCCAGTATTTTATTTTATTTCTTCGAGCACTTTTTTTTCAGAAGAGCCATTCAAAGCCTTTCGTGCAAGTCACTTATATCGTATATAGTAAAAGAGAGTTCGTTAGCATAGACCATTACACTCATTACTTATAGAATGTAAAATATTTTTAAAAAGAAGAAATAAATTTATATGGGACGAAGAATATTATTGGAAAGAATAAGAATTAAATTTATATTTTAAAAAACTATTTTAACAAATAATTTAAAGAGAATTATTATTAAAATGAATAAGAAATAAATTTATATTTAAAAGAAGAATTATATAATATTTTTTAACAAATATTTAGGAGATTCCTCAATCCACGGGCCCATGTCCTTAAAATAACGAGATGAATTAAAAATGTAGCATAGATAGAAAATATACATAAAAATCGAAAATCACAAATAATTAGATTTTTGAACAAATTTTACTCAAGTACTTCAAACCATTTTCTTGAATGTAACGTTTAAGACTTCCTTTGATACATCCCTTTTCAGTATGATGTCCCAATCCTTTATTTTGTCAATATACTTAATTATAAAAGGTTTTGAAAGAGTATGATATCGGAAAACTTCACTCCAATTTATAACATCTTTTAAGCATTCTGTTGTGATTTCTGATCATTTTTTTATATCTAGCAACAAATGTTATATTTAATTTATCTGAGTTCTCTGTAATGAAATTATTGCCTAATGTTGGCAATTATGAACATTTTTACTGATCCAATTTAGAAGCATTTTTAATAATAAACATTTCAGATAACGTCTGATATCTAAAAATGATGTCCCAATGATATAAATATTGATTTTTGCTAGTAAATCTTTCTGAATATCTTTGATGTCAAACAATATTACGCCAATCTATTTTGTGTTTATATTCTAAGATAAAAGGCTCTGATAATATCTGATATTTTGAAATAATTGTCTAATCCACAAATTTCCAAAATTTCTGCTCAAACTTTCAGATAATTTATCTGTCCTTGAAACTTCTGGCCATTTGATATCCAGTTATGTGATATAACTTTTTCAAAAATCGTAATCAGAATTCCCTTGAAATTAAAAATACAATCCTCACTATTTATTTTAACTTCCTTTTTCATTATCTGAGAAGTTAGCTATTGTTAAATCTCCATATATTTATGGGACGTCATTCAAAGATATCATTTTATATTTTCCTGGAATTAAGTCACTCAGTTTAAGAGTTTCAATGCAAGATTCTTCCATTATTTAATCATGATAAAATTTTTATGACCTAATGCTGTGGTAGGAATTCCGTCTTCTAAAATAAAGCTTTTATGATCTGCAAGTGACAATTATTTTTCATTCACTTTAACCGAATACAAGTCAGGTTTTATACTTCAAACTTAAATTCATGGTTCTATAATGCTCATTTTTATTAAACAAACAATCATTATAGTCTTCAAATAAATTTTCTTTTCAACGAGACTTTTTTTAAAGAATTAGGCTTTTCAGTTATAACCTTTTCATTTTTATATGCATACAGTTTTGCTCTTAATTCAACCAATTCTTCCATAATTATGCCACTATTTTCATCTGTCATTCCTCCTAAAACCTTCTTATTTACTAGTGAAATATTATATTTACCATTTTTTAGATAATCAGATGTTTCGAAATAATCAATCATACCTTTCATATCTTCCTAAAATTCATCAGTTTTAATCAAATATATGAAACTCTCTGTACACTAAAATAATATTATCCGAATATTTAGGTTTCATAATACTATAATGAAAGCCATACATTAATTGCTTTGATAAATTTAATATACTCATTCCAACATAGACTGGTTTATTAACGGTGACTGAATTTTTATTCAGGTAAACAGAAACTAAATTTTTATCAAACATAGTCCTCCATTTAAATTTTAGTTCAGAAATTAATTTTTTAACCTTTTCATAATTACAACTTAATCTCACCTAAATTCTTTTTCTAATGCCTTCCATTTTTTTTCAAATATGAATTATTTATAAATTTATAGAAGTCTGTTTCAAAATCATTAACAGCTTCAGTTCTCATTTCTGTATTCACATCTGTATATTTCTTTAACCAAGGAAATCTTTTAAATTCCAATATTCTATGAACTTTTTCCAACTTTAAACCCCTTTTCAAATATTGTTCTAAGTTTCTATAATGAACAACATCGTGTTCTTTATCATATAAACTTGTAAGTAATTTACTTTATTTAGAGCCATCTAGAACTGCATTTTCAGGGCCTAAAGGGCTATCTGAATGTTTATCGCGCAGTTTCGTATATTTTAAATCAACTTCTAATATATACATAATGTCTTAATCATCCGTTCTATAAATCCAATCGTTATTGTTGCTCTATTGAAATCCACCATGCGGTAGATATTGAATCATATGATATCCATATAAATATACATACGTTATAAGGATCTTAAGTTTGACTAACGTTTATTTTATTTTAAAACTTTACTATCATTTCTTATTTTCCACTTCCGGCCAGAATTAACGCGTGAATATGTTTATTCAAATTGTACTTGCTAACGCTTAAATATTTAAATTGTAGCTTTTTGCCAAGAGCGTAGTAGAAGGAGAGAAAGTAAGCCATCTTACCACGAGTCTTCATGCGAGCTTGCCATCAGTTACTGTCTGCCTTTAACGCCAGTGGTTTTAGTACTCTTGAAAGCTAAAGACATATTGCAGTTTTCCGCAGTTTGCGTACTACAGACGTAGGAATTTAAAAATCCAGGCTTAGTGTTAGTCATAAGTGTGAAATATTAAAAGTTAGCTCTTATTTAAATTTTACTTAGTTAGTAGTCTTATATTTTTACGTTCAGACCACAAGTGGTTGGTCTTTGTATCCCGGAGTGCGGGAGCGACTGTGAACACGTGAAAAAAATAAAGGGTAATTTTAACCCTTCTCATCTTGTCGTCTTTGCTACTCCATAGGACATAGTTTGCAGTCAACTCACTGTCCAGTCAGGATACGTCATGTTCGCCAAACAGATAAAAAGAAATACGAGTCCTGATAACGTATCCATATATATAATCCATACATATCCATATAAATTATTGGAATCTTAATTTAATAAATAACTAGATGGTTTAATTTTATCATATTTTTCATATAGTTATTATTTGCTTTTCCCTGTCTATTACAGCATTGAGCTGTACCTCTCTCGTGTTCCTTTTTCTAACGTTAAAATCATGTTATAGTCATTTAATAATTCCGATTAAATATTTGTGATTTTTAGCATTGCTTTCTAAGCTAATCCTAGCGCTGTAAACTACTATTCGGAATATTAAGCATATGTTTTTAAGCATACGTCTCTAAAGCTGCGTTCTCACTGGTCCGTTGGGACGAAAAGCAGCAACGCGGAAAAAAATGCTTTCCGCGTACGTCAGTTCACACCAGTGCAGCATCTTTCGCTTTAAAAGTTGTCATTTGCTCGTACTAGATGGCTCTTCGTATCGGAAACTTGGGGAAAAACATGAAACTTTTGTGTGGTATTTTAACTTTTTCCGATTACATTTTTTAATTCAAATGGATTTAGTTTCTGCTCTATTAAAACTTATTTTACTCTGTGTAAGAGAAACAGAATGCAGTGGTTTATAATATGTGAGAGATGACTGCAGCAAGGAGATGCAAATAATTTAATTGAAGAAATGCGCTTGAAGGAAACGAAATTTCTTTTGATTACTTTCGCATGACACCTCATCAATTCGACGAATTTCTTGCCTCATTTATTCAAAAGCAGAACACTAATTTTTGTCAGAATGTCGCAGGAAAGAATCGTTTGAAAGACAGGAATAGGATATCCCAGAAAAGATTCGTTGTATATATATAACACTGTATGCATCTAATTTAATTTATTTATGAATTTTGTTGAATGATAATTAAAAAATCTTAATTTCATTATTCTACACTCACGTTTGTGAAAATTGCAACACCAAGAAGGAATCGTCATAATTGAATGC
>KL819181.1:0-12869 GCA_000611955.2 Stegodyphus mimosarum
CGACTCTACGGCTCATTTCAACCATGTGCTTAACCACATATAATGGACACACACCTCCATTCAAAAAAATCTGTCGCATCTTTCATTTCAAGTAATTTCATACTATTTTTACACTTATGACATTCGTACATATTCGCAATCAAACCATAATTCATGCACCATTCTATCACACATCTTTCGCCCTTATCTTGCAACCGAATCAAATAAGTAAAATCCACACGTTCAACTCTTTCGACGTCAGCCATTTTTCTCACATAATTTACTAGAAGCACAGTGAAATGACGAAAATACAAAAAGCTGCTTAAATGCTATAAATTGTAACCTTAAACCCTAAAGATTTTCATTACGCCAAGAGGTTACCAGATTTGGCGCGATTTCGCTTCATTTAGCGACTGGCCCGTAATCTGCAGTCTAGCTGAAAATTGTCACAATAAAGAAAAATAAAAAAAAAGTTCTTTCACCTTTATAACGTCGTACCCATCTTCCACTGTCATTGCGGCCTCGCTTGCGTCTTTTCCACAAAAACAATTCTATCAGACAGCATGCAGCGCCATCTGTCGATAGTGAAAGATGACATCTAACATTTAAGATGTGAATGAATGAACAGAATTTAACGAGACTTTATTGGACTTCTATTCAGTTGAAAATAGTTTCAGAAGTATTTAAGTAACGTATATCTAGTCATAAACTGTTTTCTTCGGATTACTGCAGAAAGTACAAAGCGTTTGCCTAAAGATGTCTACAGAATTATTAGACAATCGAACTCTTACAGGAGCTTTTACTTTTAAGATTTTTTTTTCTCTGACAATATGATTCTAATAATAGAATATGTCTCTAAATATTGAAGGCAGCGGTATATACAGTAGCACTCATCACAGTCTAATTGATTATGTACATATAAATTGGTATTTATATTATTTTAATCATTTTTCCAATGTTATCATAATTCTTTTGCAATGTAATAATCATGATGATTACGTTATTTTAATTAATGGACATAAACGCTGCAAATTTCTGCAAAGAAATCTTTTCTCAAAAATTTGCTATATAACTTAAAATCTGCTGTTGAACAAAATAAAAGCCTCTGATCTGCCGGTTTCGCCTTAGCAATGGTGTAAGCATGGTGGTAGTTTTTTTTTGGGGGGGGAGGTTCCTTAGGTCAGGAGCCGGCACAGTGACATTATACTATTGTTCTAATGCTGAAATTTTTAAAAACAATGGAAACGTTTCAGGATAGTTTAGGTAAAAGTGGACCAGATGGTTTTGTTTTATGTTACACAGTTCCAGCGACAGTGAAAGTAAAAGAATATCTATATGGTCTCACGAAAGATGCTGTACTGGAGATGACAATTATTCATCTGTACTTCTGGACATTTCAGGTATACAGATTGTCTCAATCACAAAACGAATATTCAAAGAGCGTGAGGATTGGTGCTAAGCTTTCGCGATTTCAATGTTTCCTAATAATAATCATATACCGATAAGTCAGTTGATTTGGGAGCTAGCTTAGACGTCCTTTTGGCTTATGTTGACAAAATTATCAGACGCGAGCGCTCCACGAAGGAAGTCTAGTGAAATAAAAGCCGCATGGACTCGTGTTTCCAGGCCTTCATCTTGTTGGAAATAACCACACGTAAGTTCCTCGCAGCCATTACAAGCGAGTTCCATTTTTGAAAGGTTTCCCTGTTTTCTTATCTGTTAATTTCACATTACCTTACGTTTATAAATAGACCTACTGATAGTAGCCGAGACGGCTAGTAGTACTCACGTGCATGAAATCATCAGCTGCAAACACACTGATAAATTGCGTTAAAGTTTGCAAAATCAGCTGGGCTTCAGGCAGTTGGTTTTCGTATAGCTTTAAAAATGACATACCGGTAGTATAAAGTTCATTTCTAATCGAAGGGACTTCTGCTCAGAAAACATTCTGCCGCTTTCCAGAGCAGTTTTCTCAGGATTCGGAAAAAAGAAAAAGCATAATCTCTCAACGGCGACGAGGACATTATTGTAATTTGAAAAAATGTTAACGAAAACAACTCTGATTAACAACGCTTCTAGCATTTACTATTATCCTTTTTTTTTGTTGTTTGGAAGGTAATTAATTATGATAGACACTTACCTATAATCGACCACGAAATAACTTTTGTAGTTTTGAAAATATATTTATTGAAATATGTGACTTAGGCACAAACTTCTTACATAAGACTTTCAGTTATTGTTACATGCGGGTTTAAGTAATCTACTTAAACGAGCGGCAGATTGAGTAAGAAATAATAATACAGTTTAAGGTATTGGCATGTCAGTTGTTACTTCCTCAGTGACCACCTCTTCATCAAGGATTCCTGTTGTATCCCAAACCCTGAGGGTACCATCCACTGACACAGAATACATTTTGTCGTATACCACCTGAAAATAAAACACAGTTTTAAAATGGTAAGACTAAATTTTAGTAGTTTTAGTTAAATAGCACGAGTTTTAAAATGGCGGCTTTCTCTCAATCAAAAAATAAATCGTTTATTTGCTATATTATGTTACCCCATCCATTAATATCACCAGAATCGCCAATTCTACGGTAAATGATAAAATATAGTGGCTCACATGTAATTTCGGAAATTAGTATATTTTCTAAATTTATTTGAAAATTATATTTATGAGATATTAAAGAAAGGATTTCAGAATGTTTTCCCATGTATGGCTTTTGGGTTATGTGAAAACTCGGTTTTTGTAACCAAAAAATGTATTAAAGTTGTTTCTGTTAATGAAGTATGTAAGTTTCATTTAATTTTATAACCCGTTATTTTATGTTAAATCCATTTCCTATCAAGCCTCGTTTCATTTCCCTGACAGAATGCAAATTTCCAGAAGGCGCAATATTCAAATTTGGTAGAAAGAAGTAAGTATTTAAAGGAAGTTTGGAGAGTGAAATGAGAACGTATTCTGGATGCTTGAAGGCTACGTTGCTAACTTTGATTCTACGACTTATTAGTTATTCTTGCCATTTGGCTTATTTGCACCGACTTTGGTTAGAATCAGCTTGCGCGTTAGTTAAATAGTGAAGCCGTTTTAGATTAAAACTCAGTTTATCCATTATTTTTGATTAAAGCGAAAAGTGTTGGCTTCTGTAAGCACGAGTTGGTGCCATCTGTTTAACATTGTTTGGATTAATAAAAGGGTCTTTCCTCTATCTCTGTAGTACTTATAAGACATAGCGATCAATCGTTTGTTGAACTGTGTTCGAAAAACTTGTCTTTCAGAGTTCTGGTCTAGTGTATGCTCCCTTACCCTAAATTTTCTTATATTTATTTAAAAAAATTATGTAAATTTATTCTTATTTAATTTCCTTTGTTTTAAATTTAAAAGAGAAATTTTTGTTATATTTGTTCTTCTGCAATTCTTCCAGATATAGCTGAGAAACCTTGCTCTGCTGCTGATTCTTTCGGCTGCTCGCTGAAAATGTCAAAGAAATCATCACTTTCAATTGAATTTTAATTATTGTCTTCTTTTTGTACGAAATGTTTGTTTTATTTATTAGATTGCCTTCCAAGAATTTGCTTCAAATTGCTTTTAATTTCGGCCTTTTGGTGAGACAGTTTATCATGTTTGTTTGAAATTAATTCTAGACTATATAATGTGTTTTTAATAAATTAATTTTGCAGAGATTTGGGGGGCATTCATAGTATTTATTCAATTAAATACTGTTCAATATTTTACTTTACTCTCTACATATGCAAGGATACAAAAAAGATAATGTGTGAGTGTATGTGATGAAAATTTTGATATCGATGGCAGATGATTAAATGTATGATTATGTCAAATTGGTGCATAATGCAGAAATTGTGGTCGGTTTAATATTCCTTTACTCTTCTTGGCATCCATTTCTGCCCAAACTGATCCAAACTCTTTCTGTCCAAACTATCTCAAACATAATTCTGATCTAAACTCTATAAATAATTTGCTGAAAAATTGCTGTAATAAACTCGCGTCATTCAAACTCTCAAAACCTTTGTCGAGTGTTTCTGTTTTGAGTAGTTTTTTCTTAAATATAATTATTGTATGCAGTTTGAAACTGTTAGTGCTTTAGCAAAATATTTTAGCAGTTCAGATCTGAAGCGAGCACGTCAAGATACCAATTACTAATTACTACATCTACAGAAAATGTAATTATGCAACTTTTTTAAGGTAGTAAAATCATTAGAAGAATAGCAAAAATTATATTAATATTAAACATTTAAATAACGAAACGCTTGATTTAGATGGAACCGTGGAACTGATGAAACGGACTTGAAATCAGGACAGCATTTCAAATCAGCAGAGTACCCTGCGGAAAATGGAGCAAATCTAAGGACGCAGGGCTATAAACATGCACTTGAATTAGAAAAATACTCTCCGATGAAAGTTAATTTTGAAACCGTTAGACGGGTCATCAGGACATCTAGCTATTACATTTGGATTCGATGGATAAATTGCAGTCCATGGAAACCCAAAGAAAATTTGAATCTGAAAAACCCTCCTGCTTGCTATAAACACGGAGGAGAAGGCAAAACGGTTTGGGAAGGTTTTGCTGCGTCTGGTATGGGAAATATATTTTTTGTAGAAAATTTACTAATAATAAAAAATGCAGAAGTTCCTGAATAAAAAACTGAAAATATATATACAAATCCTAGAATGCGGAATGTTTATATTTTTTGCAAGCTAATAATCCTAAAACTACATGTCTAAATACTCGCTTATAGCTAATGTACAGCTGCGCTGAAACATAGAAACTCCTACGTATTCCTCAAACTGAAAAACCCTCTTGCTTGCTATAAACACGGAGGAGAAGGCAAAACGGTTTGGGAAGGTTTTGTTGCGTCTGGTATGAGAAATATATTTTTTGTAGAAAATTTACTAATAATAAAAAATGCAGAAGTTCCTGAATGAAAAACTGAAAATATATATACAAATCCTAGAATGCGGAATGTTTATATTTTTTGCAGGCTAATAATCCTAAAACTACATGTCTAAATACTCACTTATAGCTAATGTACAGCTGCGCTGAAACATAGAAACTCCTACGTATTCCTCAAACTAAAACCTAGTGGCAAGAATAACTCAATGCCATAGAATTCTAATAGCTGGAGAATCATGTTTAGTAATATAGGCTTGAAGCAAGCAGAACACGCTCTAATTTCATCCTCCAAAACGTCCCTTAAAGTTAACAGATATGCAATAAAACGGAGATCAGAGAAAATAAATGCGACGTTTTCTCAAAGGCACATTGAAAGTATTTCTCAAGATGGAGTTTCAGTGGAAGAAAGTTTTCAAGTTTTTCAATGGAAGAAATTGTAACATTCCTGTATGGTGAATTAGTTGAATCCGTGCAAGAAGGCATGAAAATTATAATTTTAGGTGAAGGATGTCAAATTAAGTAATAAATGTTTTACTATTTGCATACACGTTTTAAGTGTTATTTGTATCTTTTAGGTGTCTCAGTACTTATGCAGTTCATTTCCAGGAATTTTTGAATAAATTATTTTGTTTTAAGAATCATTTTGACATTCTGTTTCGCAATAAATAAGTTTTGAAAGAGCTTAACAAATATATAGTATAGTGACTCCAAAAGAGTTAAATAAACTCTTTTGGAGTTTCATTCATCGTTTCATTTTAAATATAAAATGGAACGATGAATTACATTTTGCTTTTCAATCTTAGAAAAGAAGTGTTAGAATAAATCAGTGTCACTTTTGAGTAATGAAATTTAGCAGAGTCGAAAACAAACGAGCGCCAAACGATGTACATTGGGGAGAGACGATTCTAAGTATTGTTTTATGCACAAATCTTAAAGAAAGGTTTTGTACTTGCGTTGTACTTGAGCCTCAGCCCTTCGTTTCAGCCACCTCACCTTCTGCTTTGGAATATACTCCTGATATTATTACCCAACAGTTAAGCTCAAAGATATTTAATACTTATAAATGAGTTACTTGTAAGTTCTTTTTTAATGCTTGTGAAGGCTGTTAATTTTTATTTGTGTTCTACTTGAGTTTAGCAAAGTCTCCATTTTGTTAAATAAAGATTTCATAGTTATTTTAACTTATTATTTAGTAAAATTGTGCTGAATAGAGGATAGAGTACTTAAATGCCTTAGCTGAGTTAAATGCACGACATATCAAGAAGATTCCATTGAAATCAACGATTTTAAAAATATAAGAACTTTTAATCAACAAATAATGCACAATTAATTTCATCATCATCCAAATTAAGTCATCGTCCAGAGTAATAAAAACTGAAATTTTATTTTAGTATTTTGCCTAATAAAGGCTATGTAATGGAATACATGATATTCGATTACTCACACAACATTCATATATATTTGTTACGTAGAACAGAATTCCAGTTGTTCAAATTCGAGATACCTAGAATTTTAGTTATCGAAGCTATTTTGAACTATATTCGTGTTTTTAATTTTATTTTCGTTGATTTAATCAACTTGAAAATAATATCGCGTTTTTAATAAGTCACCAAAACATTTCAAAATGCTCATCGAAACTGAGTATTTATTGATTCATTCATTTCATTTAGTGATTTGTACCTGGTAAAGGGATACATAAACCAATTATTGAAATTAATGCCAAATGTCAGGCAGAGATTCCTAATGGAAGAGTATGCAAATTGGAAACATCAAGATTTAAACTGTTTACAAAGAAAGCACAATGTAGTATGTAGCATACTGGATCAATTTTTATCAGTATATCGCTCTGAGTTACGCAGTTTCATCTTAGTGTCCTATTTGATTTTGCTTGCGGAAGATTAATTGATTTGCTATAATACCTCTAACAGTAAGGTGTAGGTAACAAGATAGCATTTGGTAAAGATAGTTTTCGTATTTAAAGGAATAACGTGAAGTTTTTAATGCCGACTCAGTAGTAATAGTTGCGAATAACAAGGAATAAACGACTTAATTCATCAAGATGGTAAATCTTCTTAAAACAGATTTTACTGTCAGTCATCAGATTTTAAAATTCTAACTTTCTATCTCATTTTGCGAATCTTCACTCAACCTTAATCGCTGCAAACATTGTGCGCTGCTACTTAATTCCTCATTACAGAATATTGAATAAATAAAAGGAAGTAATGTTAAAAGTTGAGAAATAAGTACTAAACACGGAAAAATTAATGTTTCGTAATTATACATAAAGGATAAATTTTTCCAGGAAGAATTTCGAAATTTAACTGTGGTTTGGTCCAGAGTCGATCACAGAACTTTCAAATAATCGGCTTCACGTGTTCGAGGTTACACTATAATATCCATATGATAAGATTTTTTTGTACAAAAGGGACATACGAAACGGCTTACGGAAAGTCTGGAAGCCACTTGAACAACAGGAAATATTGAACAAGTTTATAACACCTGGAATCAAAACTAAAGTAAGTTTATTTATTATCTGTAGAAAAGGATATATTGAATGTCTTAATGTACATCTGAAAACAAAAGCAAAATATATTTCCTTACCATTTGTAAGAAGTACATAATGAACCGTTTTATTGAACATCTAGGAGCCGACACTAAAATGTATTCCCTTACAATCTGATGGAAGAGATATATTCATTGTGTTAATGAACACACAGAAGCAAATCTAAAGTATACCTCCTTTTAACCTGTAGAAAAGGCAGTGAAAGAATTAATAAGCCCATAGAAGCTAAAATAAAGTTTATTTTACTACAATCCGTAGTAAACGACATGATGGTCTAATAAACACTTGAAAGCAAAACTAAAAAAAAAATTACGCAGCAACAGCGTGTGAAAGATATACAATTAACTTGAATTACAAAAATAAAATCATGAATCGTAGAATTAAATTACTGTATAGAGTGATAATCATGCTCTTTTGCATTAGCGGAATACTTAGTAAGAGAAGCCTTTCCAAACGTAGTAAAGTGATGTATGTTCTTAGACTTTTGTTTCAAGGGATATCAAATTTCACTAACCTAATCCAAATTTTTACGGCAATATTTTATGTATCGAAAAGAGGTGTTACATGGACCACTGTTTATGTGTTCATGATTGTAGTGGCCATCGAACATAAGGCTGCTCTATTCTGCAAAATAAATGGTTTTAAGAAACTAATCAATATCATAAAGCAGTTGAGTTTTAAACCCAGCAAAGCCAGTGAGTATTGCATTTACAGCTGGGTTATTTTAACTATTTTGGTCGAAATTATTTTATGCATTCTCTCCTTTTATGGTATGAGCACCTCTAATCACATGCTCTCCAATATATTAAGTTTACGGAATGAATTTGTGACAGTAATAAAACTGTTCTACGGACCAGCAGTAATAATTTTCTCTTATATGCCAATCTATACGTTCTCAATACTCTATGCGTTAGTTTGCTATCAATTGAAAGAAGCGATAAGAAACTTGGCGCAATGTATAAGAGAAGGAGAATGCACAATTAATGAAAGGATCATACGCCGTTATGATTTATTGAAGGATGTAGCTGAAAAAATTGATAATGAACTGTCTTTCAATGCCTTTTTTGTGGTGCTTTGTAGCGCAGGTATGATGTTTTTCCAGTTATCGTTAAAATACCATGGGATGGTAGATGTGGTTCAAGTTTCGTTACATTTTGCATTGGAAATTTTAGCTTTTCTTGCCCTAACTATATCTGGCTCACTTGTATTCGAAGCGTCTCTTGATGTCTGTTCTGCAGCTCAAAAACTTATGCGAAAATCGAAATCGTCAGCCGAAGTTCGGCAGAGATTTCGTGAGAGTATGGAAGAAAAGATAACTTTAACAGTGTGGAAAATCGTTCCTGTTAAAAGAAGTTTAATTCTTGCAACTTTTGGAACTGTCTTTACATATGTTATGCTTCTTAATACTTTTCAATCCCAAGAACAGTCCCTTTCCGACAACAAGTGAAATATTCTTAAACAAATATAGAGACTAGAACAGCACTTTTTATATATCTTTGGGCATTATATTTACATCTGAGAACAATGTTCGCTTTCTTTGATGTGAGAACGTGAAATAGCTGAATGTTTGTAAGTGCTTATAGAGGTTTACTTTAAAAAATTTTAGCCATTCGGTTCATCAAATTTTCGGTATGAATTCCGGAGCATCTTTCAAGTTTACCATGTTATCCCAGCACTCTTTTCTGGAGGCGTCGCTTCATTGTTGATAGACAGACGAGCCCAAAATTTTTAATATTTTGGATACTATAATACTGAGAGAAGAGTAAGTAATAATATTATAATATAATGTAATAATTAATTATTAATAATATAATATTAATAATATATAATATATAATATTAATAATATATAATTATTAATAATATGTAATATTAATAATATTATAATATTAATAAGTGTATTTTTAAAATATTAAAAACTCTTCTCTCTTCAACTGGAGAAATTGAAATTTATGCAGATGGATCAAGGTTTGCAGAGAGTCTCGGCTGTGCTTTCGCCGTAAGAACGCAACAACTGGTGTCAGAAGTGGGATCTGAGAGTAAATGCCAGTGGGTCGCCTGCATGAGAAAGCAATGGCGGAGAAAATGAAGTTTACGGACTTCTTAGCAGCTGTAAAAGCCGAACTGAAAGAGATCAAGGCTGAGATGAAAGCCGGACTGAAAGAGATGAAAGCAGGACTGAAAGAGATGAAAGCCGTACGAGAAGAGTTGAAATCCTGATATGAAACTGCAATGAATGTCGGATATGAAGAGTCAGTGATCGAAATAAATTCGTTTCGAGAAGAAATAAAAGCCGGCCAAAAGTTTCGAGAGCAACTCCAATAGATGAAAGTGGAGCTTACAAAAGAAACTGGAGCCAATATGGAAGACGTGGAAATGACAGCAGTGACATCTGAAGAATCAAAGAATGAGGAAATGAAGGAAGTAGCTGAAGTCTTTAAGAAAGATCAAGAAATGATGGATGAAACACCTAACGGAATTAAAGAAAAGAACGAAAACATGAAGAAATAAAAGACGGAGAAGAAGCTTTTGATTCTTAAGACCCTCAAGTAGAAGAAAGTGAAAATTCGACTGTTAAGTTCGTAGAAACTGATAGTGGAGTTACGAAGTCGCAGTCAGGACGTATTGAACCATCAGGAAACGCATGTAATGTAGAGATGAGAGAAGTTGATATACAACTTAAGCAGAGTGCTCCGGTATTGCAAGAAAATACAACCACTTCTCAAACTAAGCACGTGTCTCACAATAAAATTCGTACAGACACAAATTTAATTCTAAACCAGAATACTTCGCTTTGTAAGTGTGTAATTCTATTCATAACTCTGATGCAAATATCGGAACTGGCTTTCAGGAAATAGAGGTACCAACTTTAAAAGTACCGAGGTGAAATGTACACATAATGCGAATAAACTACAGAATACTGAGCAAATTGTTTCCGATCTCTTGTGGGTGAAAAATCTGAAAGGACTGAAACTTCAGACTGTGATATGCAAAACAGAAATACATCTGAGAAGTGCAGTGAAATAGTATTTCACTGGAGTGCATCGCGAGTTATAGCGTGGAGAGTCACGAGAGTACGGTGAGTTCCGAGAACGACCGAATCGAGTCGTTAGTTATATTGTAGTGCTGTGCCGTGAAGCTGTCTTCACTGTTATAGCCTGAAGGCTGTTTTGCTGATTGTGTTAGCGTTTTTCGACGACTGTAAAAAGTGATTTTGGAGTTGTCCTGAGTAATACTGACTAATAAATCGTGTTTTTATTTTAGTTCTTATTTTAGATAACAGTTCGGCACATCTAAAAGCCGATCCTCTAGTGAAAGGTTATTGTTGTCTACCTCCCACTGAACTGCATATCATTAATTCCACTACAGGGCAATGGTGTTATGCGTTCAACGATGTGTACGTATAGATCTCCATTAATAAATTTCTTAGTGAAGTCAGTTAATTCAAGCACCCCAGTGTATAGCACCCAGTTCATATAAGAATTCAACATTAAAGGAGTGTACTGTGTTGCCAATATGTAAAAATTTATGAAAAAATAAATGGCTTAAATTGTGGCCAAAGGTGCACTTCTTATTCTAGCGAAGCCACCGAAAACTATTTTGCAGATGTAAAAGTTTCAGAAGAAACGCAGTTTATAGAGGAACTTTCTGCTTATGTTAAATACGTAACTTATTCTTATGTTAAGGAGGTTTCATCAGCTAAAAATGAAAATTTTACTGAATGAATGGATGTGTATAATAATGCGCCTACGATTTATCAATACTCCGTTAGCTTAGATATCCCTAACACTGTGGACAAAAATGCTTGCATAGGTAGTGGTGAAGATGAAACAGAGTTGAGAACGAGGAAAATAGGACAGAAATAACAACTGTTCACATACTCATTATGTTGTCACTTGAGCTGCTGGTTGGATTAGAATCGTGAAGTTTTGTATATGGATAAGTATTATATGTATATTTGTATGAGTAGTATACTCCCACTATACGCGGCGGACATAACGTCAGAGAAAAGGGGAGTGGCTTCCGCCATGTTGAATCACGTAACTATCGTAAGCCTTGTTGACCCACGTGGTATCCATCTGGAATGACTTATCCTTTTCTCGCCATGCTTTCCGTCTTGAATCGCCAGGACATTCATCAACTTTATTCCGTAATTATTTATGAACGATTTAATTAATTAATCATTATTTAACTTAACTAATTAAAGGGAGAGTAGCCGCCATTTTTTAATCACGCGGTCCTTTAGGGAACATCAACATTTTGTTTGGTACGGTGATTCATGCTGCCCTTCATGGCGAGAATGCAGTTTCAAAAAATGCCTGGACCCGAGCCCTCGATGTCGAGATCTTCAGCCACGCGCTTTAACCACTGAGTCACGCTCTTGTTAACCTGAGAAGACTAAAAATTCGTACTTAGAAAAAAGACAAAGCGTTCAACGAGTTTACCGATAGAAAAGTTTCTTTTAAACGATGGAGGGGACAGAACATATATTTTTTGATTTTCTTAATTTTTTTAACATTGATTACCTTCTTTCAGAAAAAATAAAGATTATTTGTGCTTAATTTTTTGATTAATATTTTTAATTTATCAAATGAATCTTTTTTTCTAAGTGGGTGATTTCATTTTCGAATGCGAGAAATTTTTAAAAATTATTTATTATCTGCAGGGAAGGAGTTAAAATGATATTTTTACATCTGTATTGATTTACTTAAATCTATGTTACTGCTGGCTCCATCTAGTGTCCATAACATCTGTTAAAAATATCAGAATCGTAAAAAAAATAATATGAAAATGTAATATATTTCCTTCTCACTGGATTCGAACTCGTTACCACCCAATAATTAATAAAAAGGGATTGTGGGGCACAGCATCCAAGTCTTTAAGCTATACCCCACAATTTTTTGATATGGTTTTTAACTATCGACATAAGGTTTTTCCGTGCTTCGTCATCTTGGATTTTCTCTATAGCCGCCATTTTAGGGGATTTGCTTTGTGGGGGTGAATGACATCACCCATATCATGCTTGTGCATGATTTGGTCGGGAAATGGCGTTTGTTTTTTTACTCTTTTCGTGGAGATATCCGCCGTGGCGGACGTATACAATCTTAACACCAATCAGATTCTTGATAACAGTATCTATCTTATTTTAACCAATCAGCGATTTTGTTTCTTGAAACGGGCATAGATTTCTTTTGGATTTCTAAATCATTGCTTTATTCTTTGCTGTTTTAAATGTAAAATTTTCCCACAGTTTACATTTTCTTTATTATTTTCCACACATATTTTTCTTCCTTTTTTTTTATTCTCGTTCTTACTAAAGTTCATTTATTAATTTTTCATTCCAAAATTTCTTTCCAAACATAAATTTTATTTTTAATTTTCGCAAATTGATGTTTATTTCTACAGCGAATTTACACTT
>KK118893.1:0-25848 GCA_000611955.2 Stegodyphus mimosarum
TATATATATATATATATGCATAATACGTAATCTATATTTTTATCTATCATATGCATATAAATGTAAAGGTTCAAATACTGTATATATATATATTTGAGCCTTATATATATATATATAAGGCTCATTTTTCTTTGAGCAAGAAACTCATTTCTAGACATGTGACATTCTAGATCGGTGACGCATTTCTAGACATGTTGGAAACCTGGTTGTTACCCTAGCTGGACACGAATCATGATGGTTACCTTTTGCAACTGGATGGTGCTCCGCTTTATTTTCATAGGAATGTAAGATAGCTTCTTAATCGTGTTTTTTACCTATGCTGTCTTAAATATGCTGCAACAGCAGAGAAAAACTTTCTCCCTTGGCAACCCTTTCACCGGTATTATCACCATGCGATTTCTCCCCTTGGGTGTTTGTTAAAGATCGAGTTTATGCACCTCCAATGCCCATGCCCTTTGAGGAAATTTCTGATCGAATAAAACACACACTGCAGACCGTCACGGCCGAAATGCTACACCGAGTATAGGAAGAATTTAATTACCGCGTAGATGTACGTGTATGGCCGAAAGTACAGAGCGGACAAAAAAAAATGGGCAGGTTTATATCTTCCGTTCTAGTGGTCCGATTGACAAAATTCAACTTGAGTTTTTCGCGTCTCAAAAACGCGACTTAGAATATATATTAGATTTATATATAGGATTGTTCTAATCAGGTACTTTGACACAAAATAGGATTTTTTTCTGAAATGACATACCACTTTTTCTTCATATTTCGATTCTACGACTCAAGTTATGCCAAACTGCCAAGTTTTGTAAAAATCGCACGAGTCGTTTTTAAAAAATTTGCTCGCAAAATTTTAGCTCCACAATGCTAATTGAATTTGATACTTATTTATTAATATCTCTTTTTTTATTAAACTTATTTGATTCTTCCTTCCACATTTCGAAATTTAGTTTCATTCCAAATAAAATTTGCCCATTTTTTATGATTTATTTTTTAAATTTGTACTTTAAATAATGTTTATAAATGTTTGGAAAATATTTTGAATTATAGCCTATAAAAGTTTTGCCATCGTCTTAAAGTAGATGTATTTCTAGACAAATCCGTAAAAAATTAGATTTATTTTATTCAAAATTTCCGAAGATACACGTGAATCTGCATTTTGGAGCGTTTTGAAATTTGTCGTATTTATCATAAGCGATAATAACGTAAATGTGGTTTACGCACTTTGTTAAAATTATTTGAAAGTATGAACGATGACTTTTCTCTCGCTGGTGGACAATGGAAAAAAGATAAAGAAAATAGGTTGCTATAAATTAAGAAGCTCGGCAAGTGAATAATTCTTGGCGCAAACTGAAAAAAATTAGCCAAGGTAAATTTTTAAATTTCTCCATACATTTCTCACCAAAAATTACAAAATTTAATATCTAGGCATAATTGTTGTTGTTGTCGTGTGCATTACCACATGGAAGAATGATTATCAGAGCCTACTCCGAAGAGAGGTTGGACTTCTATTTTCCAGCCCCAATTTTGAGGGAGAGCACCCCGGGGGGAATCCAGAGGTCTCCCACCGATCCACCCAAGAGGACTTTCGGCTTGCCGCATATTTAAAGTGCCGCCATGCCGCACCTACACTATACATTTACAAACATCCATGCCTTCTCCGGGATTCGAACCCGAGCCCTTCGGCACGGCAGTGAACGACGCTAACGACTATACCGGTTGGGCGGTTGGCATAATTTGAGTGGTAGAATAGAAATATGGAAAAAAAAATTAGCATGTCATTTCCGAAAAAGTCCGATTTTGTGTCAAAATATCTACGTTACGACAAAGCTATATATAAATCTAATATACATCTTAAGTCGCGCTTTCGAAACATGGAAAACGCAGTTTGAATTTCTTGCGTCGGCCCAGTAGATCGGGAGATATAGAACTGTCCCAATTTTTTTTTCCGCAATTTACATATATTGAAGGATTGTGATTGATGCACCAAAAACATGGAAAATTGCCGCTGCTTATGCTGTAGGGTTTCCCCATATAAAGTAATACATCGATTTATAACCAATTTTTAAAACCGCACCGTTCATTTATAAACACTCTGTATATACGTAAACGTTCAAATGCTGAGGTCTACTTTGCCAATGTAACTGGAGAAGAACATGTTTAAATAATAGTTTATTGACTTTAATTTTTTCCAGAATTTTTTAAAATCAAAAGTAAGGGTATCCTAACAGGTAACGCAGATTTACACTAAACTTGCCACTTCATTCTGTTCAGGAAGCTAAAAATAACTGATCTCCAGCTGCTATGTTGTGGTATTCCTGACTCATGTCCATTAAAATTGCAGTAATCACGCTCGTTTTTTAAAGAACGCTTCTGTTATATATTATTAAATCTAATCTTTCCAAAAGGTTGCATTAAAAGAATTTAAGGATGTTTAGATTAAGATTTTAAATGTTAAAATGAGAAGAAAAGCGCGATGGTTCTGGTTCTCGAATTTTGAATTTTACGCAAGATTTGTGGTATTTGATGATTCGAATGTCCTATTGCCAAGCAGAATATAAAAAAAAACATTGATAGTTGCAAAAGCCTGAACCATCCCCCGAATGAAAGGAGGTTCTAGTGCTGTGAAGACTTATTATATCCCCCCCCCCCGTGGTTGAGACTGCCTAAGTACAGATCCTAGAGATTACTTCCCACCAGGTTTTCCTGAGTCAAAGCCCGGGGGAACAGCGGGTACAGTAGTGGGGCGGAGCAATGCCTTTAAAAGTCATTGAGGAAGTTCTGGTGCTTCGTCCACTTTTCCCTGTCCCTGTAATTACTCGATATTTCAAACTTTCTGAAACTTTAGAGATGCTGTTGCGCCAATGTTGTTGCCATTGTTTTAGATTTTCGTTTTCGAACGATGCTTTGTGTTGTAAGTTACCACAGAAACAATAGGAACCAACTGGTTCACGATATTCAAAACACAAGAAGCGCCCGCCCAGAAATCCAGTTTTTCCTCAACTGGGTGAAAGCCCACAACGAGAAGCGTAATGGCAGACCGCACATTCAGTTGAACAATGTTAAACGAATTACGCACACTGCGCATGCCCAGAAGAGAATTTGGCGCAATTACGACTTTGGCGTCATTTTTAAAAGAAGATAAATATGATACATGGTAGATATTCTGTTATCAGGAAGTAAACAGTTCGGGGTTTTAAAACTCGTTAGGCTGTACGTTGCTTTATTACTCAGGTGTAAATATCAGTTGTAAACTCCCCAAATTTTCTTTTAAGAAGGATTACAAAACAGGAAACATTACATGATGTTGTTTATTGATCGTACTTCTGATTGCAATCGATTATTTACCATGCGTTCCATTCATAAATACTTTAACAACTTGAGGAATATATCTAGTTTAAATTACTGAATTAAAGCCAAAGAAATTATTTAAAATAACTGATATTAAATGTAATGTTTATGAACAAAATGAAACAAAATGAAAACAGAAGCAAGTACAATAAGCACAAAAAAGTGTCCATAGTATTGAAATCGTAAAGAGTCGCTAAGGCCTACATGACGAACAGGCTTGTGTAGGGTTGTTTATTTTTATTCGCCAGCATTTTCTTCCACGCCAACGGTACACTATAGAGCATGCGCAGTAAGCGAAACTCGTTAACATTGATCAACGCAATGTGCGGTTTGCCGTTACGCCAACGGGAACGATGGCAACGAGGCGGCCGACCTTCTTGCAAAGGATGCAACGACTAACATCAACAGCGAGGTGATTTAAGTGGCCCAAGTACCATGTAAAATTTACAATAAATGCAATAGTCGACTCAAATTGGCAAGAATAATGGGATCCTGCATTCCAAGGCAGAAGCGTCCACGATTTTGTCCCAAAATCTGACAAAGAGGCACTGCAATATGACCATGTTCTGAATCAATATATCACAGGGCACGGTCCTTTCCCCACCTGCTTCCATAACAGAAGCATGTGCCCCACGGATATCTGCGTATGAGGCAAAAGGGGTGACCCTGATCATTCCTTTTGTTACTGTAATCTGATAGACGATAAACATCCGATGAAGCCTAACAATAATCAATTTTAAAAAGATGCGATAAAGAACAGGCACCTTAGGCCTAGGATCAGAAACATTCTTTTACATAGCTAAAGACTCGTCTGGGTATTTGTCACATTTAACCCTTACGCGTCTCCATAATATTACTAAAATGTATTTATTTAAATTTTTGTAATTTGATGTCCCTAAAATTTCATTTTTCTATACGCAATGCTTATGAGCGGGAGTTCCAAGGACTTGCTTGTCACACCTGCAGCCTTAGAAAGAACATTTATACATACATTTAGACTTTTGGAAGCATTAGTTGTTCAACGTTTCAAGGACAGTCTCTTCTGAGTATGGTTTGCCTACACTAATCATACGAGAAATCAATGATCTCAGAAAATCCTCCCAAGCGGTTGATGATGGAGGAAAGAGGCGGAGATCGGCGGATCACCTCCATGGGGTGTTCTCCCTCAAAATTGAGGTGGAAGGTGTAACAGTTAGATAGGTTCAGCCATACATCAATTACCTGTGGTACTACGGAGGTGCTGGCCTAGCTTCTACCTGTACCTGTTGTAAGTCATTGTTTTCTACGCTTTCCCAAAGGTAATGGCAACAGTAATTCATTACAAGCGTATGATAAGAGTCTCACAGCCTAACGCATCATTTATTTTGAACAAGGCCAGCAACAACATACCAAACAGCAATATCCATTTAGCAATAGTAATTTCCTGCTCCAAACTGAGCGCTGTCTTACGCAACAACATAAACTAAGTCATGTAATTCTTACTTGAAATAGAAAAGGAAATTTCAAATTTAATACATCATTCACTGTTGTCCTCTACAATACACTGAAAACACACTACATCTACGTCGAACATGTAATCATATTCGCTTTGTATTTTATCTTTAGCTACAGTGCTCCGTATCAGGCATCTAAAATGTTAGAGCCTTAGAAGATCTAATTCCTTCAGGTAATTCTTAAGATTTTTTTGCCTTCTTAATCTCTTATGGCATACCACTGGGTAAAAAAACTCGACCAATTTTTCCTTGTTCTCCATTTTTTCCATGAAACATCCGATTTTAACCTTAAGATTCTTTTCCAAGATAGCCAAAAAAAAAGTCCTTTTGATTGCATCACAGAAACATCGTCATTTTATGAACTTCAGCATAAAATGGCGTTTCATCCACTTTAGGGTAAAATTTTATTTTAGTCCAATTGTTTCCAATGATCTCATTTAGTGGTGGAACAGTACTGAACAAGAGATTCTTACATACAACCACATTCTTCTGCAAGTGCTTTTCCCTTTTCTTTCCCCTCCACCCGTCCGTTCTCAACTGGATCGCAAATACAAACGAAATCTTTTTCTTCTTTCCGAAGTATGCCGGTCACCTCGCTGGAATTCTTCTGTGGGGAGGGAATAAGAAATAGATTTCCAAAAAGTCGCTTTTCCCTGTGTTGAAATTTTGTGCTTCTCCCTCTCTCTGAGGCATACGAACTTTTCTTCCTCCCCCCGACGCTACATATAAAAGAATAACGGTAGGCAGAATATAGAAGAAGTCGGAGAAGAAAATTGCAACGTGGAAGGCAAACATAACATCCTCACACACATACAATGCACTTATATTTTAGAGAGCGGGGGAGGGGGAAAGAAAATCAGGAATGTCCTATGCTACGTGACGTTTTATTTTTTGCTTAATATTTCTGTAGCTTCTTCGAAAAACCGCAGGTTTCTATGGTTACGGCGACGAAGGCACATTGTGGTTATCTTTGGCAGAGCCTCGTTGCAAAGAAAAGGGCCACACAGTGCCCAAGGCAATGCCGAAATTACTTTTTAAACTCTTAAGTTGGAAAACACAAACTGCAACCGTCCCCGTTCCACAGAACAGAGCTCTGGAAAACGTGATATACTATGAGCAAGCACTGTAAGCAGATAGAATTTCAAATGATAAAGGAACAGCAATGTACCTTTGGCTTACAAAAGTAAAATCTAATTTCCAGAAATTAATTTTCTCTGTTTGATGGTTCCCGACGCAGTTCGAGTTATATTTTTTTTTCTCCGATGAATGTTAAATTTGCATAGAGATTGCGTTTAAAATTGTATTTAGAGATGCAATAAATAACAAATCATATTTTTGGATGCTTCATTTTTTTGGTTTTCATGCGTTGATATGATAAGAAGCAGAAATGTAAAAAACTAAAATCGCGGACGTGCAGCTCAGAACGAAGAATATCTCTGTGTCAAAATTAATTACATAGTAATTTCAAAGATTAGCAAGTTGAAATTAATTTAATAACGTAACATGTCAGAACCTTTTAGTCCAAATGGGGTAATTTGCCCAGAAGGACTATTAATTTCGTTTTGGCATTTTGCGTCGATTCACTATAAACGTTGATTCCCTTTTCAAATTGTTGCCACCAAATATTAGAGCCCTGTATTAGATTTAAACAAATTAAATAACGGAGAATCTGCATAAATGTGTGTATATTTTTCGCATTGTGATAAAACGACGGTACATAGAGCCATTCAGTTTTGAATAACGTACGTTTCCATCCCAATATAGGCATCTGGAAGTCCGAATTTCGAATTTGTTTTTTGTACCTATTTCGTGTTTTCTAAAACTTTTATGAATTTTTATTCACAAACTCAACGATTTCAAAGCAAGCAATGGTAACACTGTACGAAAAAAAAAAAGCATTTTTATCTCCAGGGAGTGAGACTATGTATCGGAAATTCTAAAGATATGCTCATTTTTAAATTATTTTGCGATATCGCTGTTAAACTGAATTTTATGATTTAAATGCGAAGAACATGATATTTAATAAATAAAAGTAACACAGAAAACGTTAAAAAAACGTCCTTTTGGGGGTAATGTAAAATCCGAAAGCTTTCAGACTTTTATATATATTTTTATTTATTTATTTATTTATTTTACCTTTTAAAACAATTTATACGGGTACTTCACAATTAACACTCATTTTTACAGGTATCTCTAAATTATAGACGGTTGGTTCATGACTTATTTTCTGAATTTTTGAAAATAAGCTTGATTTGTGATTTAAAAGTCTCTCATCTAAAATTGTATCGGATATAAAACTTTGGAATTATCACAGATTAAAAAACACAACTTTTGGACACAACAAAATTCTAAAAAAAAAAACGGTCGCAGTGTGAAGCTAATAGAATTAAAAAGGGTTTCGGTTTTGCATTCTTGGCGAACGTAATGACGAAATTTAGATTTTTCTTTTTTCTTCTTTGTACGAAGTATCGTAATCGCGATACTATTTTTTAAAGATTTCCGGGTACTATATTTGAAAGAAAAGTTCCATTTTAACCGCTATCAAATAAAATAAAACGATGTTTCTGCTTAACATCTGTCCTTAAAGGCAGAATAAAGGACTCTTTTTTTCCCAAGCGAATTATAACAAATAAAACTCATTTTGTATGTCGCATAACTCAAAAACAAGTGCCCTCAGAAATTTGTAATTTTGTATGCAGGACTGCTAGAGCATGTATTTGTGACTTCCCTTTATGGTTGTAATTGGCCACACCAAATGTACACGCACACACACACACACATATATATATATATATTGTTTCAAAAGAATATAATAAAGTTAAATTAAATTTAAATAATTCTCTTGCGCCATTGTTGCAAGGAATGAAATTTGAATTTAACAAAATTTCTATTTGTAAAAAGCAATTTAAAGTAAAAAATTAATTTCAGAAATAAGTTTAAAAGAAATTATAAATAATTTATATTGCTGCGAACTAATCTACAATATCATTGAAATTCTGAGAACATAAGTACATCAAGATTCTGAGAACAGTACATCAAGTGCAAGTATCAAATATAAAATTGTGATTAATTTTTTTTAAATCCTAAAAATAAAAAATATGCATAAGTGAATAATTGTTGAGCTGCGCAGAAGACAGACTTATCAAGGGGAAGTTGCCCTCAAACCTAACTCTTCAATTATTCAATTCGTGTTTGGTCATTTATGTAAGCAAGTGTAAAATTCAAAAACAAAAGTAAAACCAAATGATGTGACCTACCAAAGGCTATTTAAACAAGTGGAGCTTTTAGAAAAGTACGAATCAAAGCCGATACAAAACAATACCCTTTATAATACCAATGTTTTAGAAAATCAATTTAATTTAGAAACTCTTGCCCACAAAAAACTTCCCCGACACGAATATGCATATAAACGAAAAAGATACAGAAACTATTAACGTACTAAAAATAAACTAGAAACTAAATTAAATAATACTAAAATAATATAATAAAATAAAATAATAAAGGCAAGTAAAAAGTAAGTTTTAAATTAAATTAATTAATATACCATTATTTCTATTGGAGTGTGGACAAGTAGCAAGTCAAGTGATGTAAAGTAGTGTTCCTTCTATTTATAAAAGAGGGCGCTAGTAAAAGGTAAAGTTGAGTGAAAAGCTGCTGTATGTAAGAACCATTTAAAAAACTATTTAAAATTATGCTGCAAACTATATGTAATGTAAAAAGTGTGTTCTGTAGCTAAAAACATTTTTTTAAAATTTTTAAATAATATACCTATATCAAGTATCTTATTTTTTGCAGTTACTAAAAATGAATTAAACTAGGTTATGTTAATAAAACATTGAATCTGAATATTGTAATTAACCTTGGTAGTATTTTACTTTAATTTTCTTATACCTATTTTTATTTTGGAACAAGCTTTTCCTATACATTCTAATTTCGTACTTACTTAGTACACCCTGCCATAATGAGTTTTCAGGATTACTATTTATGTAAATGACGTAGAAACGAGTATTTAAGCTGAAGTCGAGGTCTTTTCAGTATCTCAGAGTGCTAGGGTTTTCGGCGACGTTGTTACTATCAGTGTAAGCTTGTTATTCTACGGCCGTATATAGTAAGTGCCTGCTATTATACGCCAGTGATCCTTTAATAAGGGCCAACTCCGCGAGTTGATTCTGCACAGCTTCGGCTGATAAATTTTATTATTATTATTATCATACCGCCAAATATTATTGCCTTGTATTATATTCAGAGGAAATAATGAAGAATCTGGATGAATGCATGTACGTTTCTCGCATTGAGAAAAAACGACGGTACCTAGAGCCATGAAATTTTGAATAACGTAATCCTCCACCCAAGCATGGACACCTGGGCGCCCGAATTCTGAATTTGGAATTTATTATCTATTTCCTATTTTGTAAAGCTTTAACGAACGTTTCATTAACAGAATCAAAGATTTTAAAGCGAGCAATGGCAACACACTACGAAAAAAAAATATCTCCAGCGCGCGAGACTGTCTATCGGAAATTCTAAAGGTATGCTGTTTTTGAATACTTTGTGAAATTATTGTTGAATTGAATTTTATGTGATTTTGGTGCAAAGAACATGATATTTAGTAAAGATAACACACAGAATGTTAAAAAAAACGCCCCTTTGGGGGTAACATAAAATCCGAACGCTTCCAAATTTTTGTTACCTTTGTTTTATAATGACAGTTTTTTTTAATATTTTAACAAGTTGCAGGGATTTATGTTTATTTTAAATAAACAGTTAAATTTTATTTTTTTCCTATAAGCCATGATTCCCCTAATTGTCAGTGCCAGAATATTTAAATCTGGTTGCGCGCTTAAGAAATGCAAATTCTACCAGTGGGAGAAAAAGTTTAAATATCGACGTTCCAGTAGATTAGAGAGAGTCTGGGAAATCTCTGTGCGTTGTTGCACGCAAGCTTCCGATTAGAAGTTATTGCTCGTTAGCCGTGGCTTTACAGCTATTATCTTGCTGCCACTATACTCATCTACGATCTGTAGGATACATGATTGTATGAAAACTGTAATTTAATTCTACTGTCAGGACTGTGTGTTCGGTGCATATTCTTGGCAAACATATTCGCGAAAGTACTTGAGTCCTGATCTTGAACAGGGAGCTGAATGCAGCTATGTTCTGTGGTAGAATATTGTGATTGAGTGGTAGAAGAACTGCACTTTAAAGGGATTTAAAATCCTCTTTTATTAAACCCCAATTATTTACAACCACTTCCCAACTCTTGAGGGATACAGAAAATAAAGACCGCGCTTGGGTCTAAAATGAACAATCAAATTAATTTAAACTAAAACTAAATAGATATTAAATTGTCGTTGTTCACAGAGCTATAACGCGAGGTTGGCCTCTAAGCTAAATGGTACGTAGCAAGGTTTAACTAATACTGACGCACTTAGATTTACTTCAATAAGTAATCACGGAACAGCGCTACAGCTTAGAATTTAAATACTGGCTGGTCAGGCGAACGTTGAACAGAGTAACCGTGATCTGAGTCTAAAAGCTCTCTCACACTGAAAGGTTTCTACCTTTCATTTAAATACTACTTGGCTCCACTTCAAATTAGCATAAAGCTGAAACGCGCGCTTATTCTAACGGGAAGTTGAAATGAGAACGGATAGAAAGTGTTAAATTAAAATAAAACTTTGTTAGTTTAACTAAAACCTTACACTACTACTTGTAAATATCTCCACTTTTGAGTTTCATTCTACTGTTTCAGTTACCTCTGAAGTTGAGGCGTAGTGTGTTACCGTCAAGTTGACGCATTGTAAATAATTTAAAGAGTTTAATAAAGTGAAGTTTTAACCCTTCTTCGGTGCAATTATTATTTCTCCGGATTCTACGCAACAGAAGGACAGTAGAACCTTACAAAGTAAACAATACTTTACTTAAGTACTAAATTAATAGCGTTTTCTATTCTCTAAAATTCTTAATTTATATTTTCTAAATAGAATATTATTCTTCCTTAGAGTTTTGAAAAGTTTCATCTAAAATAAATAATTATATCTATAAATATATCTATCTATCTATCTATCTATCTATCTATCTATCTATATATATATATATATATTTAACTAGATCTATAAATATACCTATCTATTTAGCTCGATATATATAATCATATCTGTCTCTTTATCCTGAAAAATATATTTATGAATATACATATTTAGCCTTTTACGGCGTTCATGGTTATTATTCGACTTTAAATCAAATGTTTACCTAGCGTCTCATATGTCTGTCGATTCTAAGCGTTGGATATTCATTCCTTATTTAAAAATATAATATAAAATTGGATTTCAAACCAGAAATTGAAAGTCAAAATAACAAGCTTCTCTTAAGTCTTCCTTGCTGTTATTCTTCAGAGAGTTTGTGTTCGATAACAACCGAGTAATAGCAACACTCCGATTTTCTTCGTTTCAAAACAATCTTGTTTATTTCCACAAGAGTAACTATAAGGGAAAAAAATGTAACGGCCCATATGACATGAAATGATGTTATGATGTTGGATGTAAGAAATGCTATAGCTTTGAAAATTGATGCGACTTCGTAAACATCCTTAGCTGAAGACAGAAAAGAAGAAAGCATTGGGGACGCTTGTAAAACTAAATGACAAAGCTGAAAAATCGTTTGCTTGTTTCATTCCAAGGGAACAGATGCAGAGAAGGCAGCAGTTGCTTTTGAATGACGTGGGAGAACTGAACAGAAGCAAAGAGCGAGTGAGCGATTGCGATTTGGAAGATAAATAAGTTGGAGAGTTTAATTTGAAAGAAAGATGCAATACTTTACTTCTAGCTTAAACTGTTATTAAAGTTGACCTTTTCTATTTGTCGTGAGAGACGTAACTGCAATGTGCATATGAAGTATTTGGGGTTTCGCCTTCTTATTTCACAGTTCAATCGTTGAAACTCCTAACTCTAATAATCGAATAATCGCTTAAGTGTTTGAACAGGGGCGTAACACTCACGAAGGGTTAACTACCCTTTATTTCTCAAAATAAATATGACACAATCGGCTCATAACTGGGAGCGTACACCAAAGCCTCAACTTGGGCTTGAACTCAAATTAATATGAAATTAAACTTCACTAAGCTTAATTAAAGCTAACTGAAACATATACTCGAAGCTACCAAGTTTCGAAGGAGTTGGTTTCGAAATCTTAATTAAGTCGGCGAAGCCAATCAAGCGCCTAAAATACGACTGAGCGTAGCAATAGCTTGGAAAGAGGCGTAGCCCAAGGCAAACACGCCCTAATCAGGAACTCGGACTCTCTAACGAAGTCAGTGAAACATCGACTTAAATAGTGCTCTTATTTGCATTAACCGCGTTTCTGAAAATACATTCTGGTAGGAAATTGTAAGCTGAAGCTAGAAGGGACAGGAAAAATGCATAAACCTAAAATAACTGTTAGGATAAACCTTACAAGTACATGAATTTCATTTGGCAATAGCCTTATGAAACTGGATTTAATGTTATGTGAAATAAAACGGCATTTCAAATAAAAAACATAATTTTATACTTTTTGACTTATTCCTGAAAAAGAATTAATTACCTTGTTAGTCGAAAGGGATTTAGTCCCGAAGGACTATTACTTTCGTTTTGCGATTTTGCGTCGGAAACACAAAAACGGCGTATCACTTTTCAAATTGTTGCCACTAAATGTTATCGCTCTGCATTAAATTTTAAAAAATGAAAAATCTGCATAAATGTATGCATGTTTCTCGCATTGTGATAAAACCTAGAGCCATCGAATTTTTAATGACGTAATCCTACTGCGAATATGGGCATCTGGAAGCCCTAATTTTGAATTTGAAATTTGCTTTATTATCGATTTTATGTTTTGTAACATTTCAACGAATTTCTGATTAACAAACTAAATGATTTCAAAGCGAGCAATGGCAACACTGTACGGAAAAAAAAAACATTTTTATCTCCAGCGCACGAGACTTACGGAAATTCTAAAGATATGTTCATTTTAAAATGATTTTGCGATATTGATTTTGAACTGAATTTTATGGTTTGAGTACGTAGTACATGACATTTAATAAAAAAAGGTAGCACACGAAACGTTAAAAAAACGCGCCTTTGGACGTAATTTAAAATCTGAAATCTTTCAGATTTTTTTTTATAAGTTTTTATAATAAACATTGTAATTACCGCCTACAGACATAGCATACATTCAGGTAAGCTTTGTCTATTTAAAATTTCTCTTTACATATTACAGATTCTCTGTGCGACACCTTCTATACAACCAATTTGTAGTTAAAAGGAGAAAACGACAATGGCCTTCACGTTGGTCAGATGTCAATCCCTGCGACCTTTTGTTTCTACCTGAGAGTATCCTAGTTCTTTTTGTTTGCATAACTGTCGCTTTATTATCCGTAATATGATTATTTTGTACGTTAATTTGAGTTAAAATCGGCGTTGCCCGTATAGTCACATAGTACTTTAACCAGTGTGCACCGAAATAGATTAAAAAATTGCATGAAAGTTAGCGTAACGAAGTAGCTTCACATAAGCATATGTAATGTGTGACAAGAAACTTGGAAAGCTAAAAATTTAATTTGATGTATTACAGGTAATTTGCTCCAATTGCATTGTTTGCTACAATCATTTGTAAAAGGATGAAGTCTAAATATCCTATATTCTGTACCCATACGTAAATTCAAAGCAACATCAGTACTTGCAACGTACTGGTACGTGCGTACGGGGTCGTAACGACCGAATGCACACAGAACCGATGCTAACTTGATAAAATTTATTCTATCAAAAGAAACAGTTCAGGAACTTTCCACAAAAACAATCTTACAACTCTTCACAGTAACACTTAGTACAATAGGTAGTTACACTACAAACAACTAAGAGCGTTAAACACAACGCAATGCAAAGTGTATCTCAAGAGAGAAGCTCACACGAAGATATCTCAATACTCCGAACTCCCGCTAACTAACAAATGAGAGCTTATGTTCTCGCGGGGTTTATAAAGTTTCCACCGAGCCGTCAAGATATTTTTAGTATTTTATGCTTCTCTAAATTCCTCAAGGGCATATGAGGGGCGGATACAGTTACAGTTACAAAGAATATCAGTTACAGTCATTCAATTTTAATATCCATTACAGTTCAGGCCGAAATGTAGCCAAACGGTCGCCACGTTTAGCGCCTTTTTGAAATTTCTCGCCAAATTATGCGAAAAATATTAGTCGCCAAAACCGCTAGGAGATTGGCGATATATCGGAGAATCAGCTAGGTAGTCATTTACTCAATGTTAAATGAGACTAGCCCCTGTATTCTTAGTTTTCTTTCAGCGTATTGTCTTTCTAGACTCTCATGTTATGTTATCCAGAAAAATACAACTATTTCACTCATAATTGCACTAAAATTATCTGTCTAAGTACACTGCGCGGGGAAAAAAACGGACAGCTCTATATCACCCGTTCTACTGGCCCGATTGACGAAATTCTAATTGCGATTTTCATGTCTCGAAAGCGCGACTTAGGATATATATTAGATTTATATATAGCATTATTCTAACATAGGTATTTGAACACAAAATCGGACTTTCACTGAAATAACATACCAATTTCTTTCCATATTTCGATTCTACTACTCAAATTTTGCCTAAATATTAAATTTTGTAAAATTTGGTGCGAAATTTACGAAGAAATTCAAAAAATTAATTTGGTGAATTTCTTCAATTTGCGCCAAGAATAATTCTATTGGCGAACTTCTTAATACGTGGCAACCTATTTTCCTATTCCTTCCATTGTAGTCGAGCGGAAAAAAAGTCACATCGTTCCTACGTTTTCACATTGCGCCATGAGCAGAAAAAAAAGTCACATCCTTCTTCTTTCAAATAATTTCAGCAAAGTGCGTAAACCAAGTTAGATGTTATTATCGCTTTCAACAAGTACGCCAAATTTCAAAACGCGCCAATATATAAATTCAAGTATATCTTCGAAAATTTTGAATGAAAAGCTCTAATTTTTTCTAGGTATGCTTAGAAAAATATCTACTTCAAGTTAATTGCACAAATTTTATAGGTTATAATCCAAATTGTTTTTAAAAAAATTATAAAAATTATTTAAAAATACAAATTTTAAAAATAAATCGCAAAAAATAGGTGAATTTTGTTTGGAGTGAACCTAAATTTCGAACTGTGAAAGAAAGAATCAAGTAAGTGTAATAAAAAAAGAGATATTAATAAATACATACCAAATTGAATTAACATTGAGGAGCTAAAATTTTGAGGGCTAATTTTTTCAAACCTACTTATCCGATTTTTACGAAACTCGGCAGTTTAGCATAATTTGAGTCGTAGAATCGAAATATGGGAAAAAATCTGTGGGCCATTTAAAGAAAAGTCCGATTTTTCGTCAAAATACCAATATTAGAACAATGCTATATACAAATCTAATACATACCCTAAGTTGAGCTTTCGAAACATGGAAAACGCAATTTGAATTTTGTCAATCGGGCCAGTAGAACGGGAGATATAGAACTGTCCCTTTTTTTTTGCGCAGTGTACAAAATTCGTAACAATACTGTATAATAATATTTATAAATCACTGACACTAGTTCCGTTAAAGTATATGATTGCTTGAGTTCTTTGGATATATTTCGCAAGTTAAAAAAGGCCACAAACTTTTGATGAAAAGAATGAGAAAATTACTTTCACTTTTATAACCAGCTCCAGTAAATTAATTTAATTAATTTGTTCTTTAGTGTGTAAGGAAATGAATTGGAGCATAAAATTGTATGACATTACATACAGATTGTAGAGACATTGGGATTATTTTTATACTAAGAGATGTGAAAAATAAGCATTTCCCTCGCTGGGACTCTAACCTCGGAGCTCTGGAATACGCGCCAAGTGTGCTGCCATCACACCACGAAGGAATTCTAAGAAAGCAGGAGAAATACCTTATATACTCCCCCTTTTAATGGGGATTGGGGGACCCAATCGCCAATACCTGTTAGTGGCGAATCATCATCCACCATCTTTCTTTTTAGTCCGGGCGCCACTGTAGAGACATTAGGATTTTTCAATGCTGAGGGACGTGAAAAATGAGAAATGCCGTCGCCGAGACTCGAACATCGGGGCTCTCGAATAGGCGCCGAGTGTGCTGGCCATTGCGCCACAAATTTCGTGCTAAGAAGGCGAAAGCTATACCATATAAGGTTTGGTCTAAAGCTGTGCTAATCTAAAGCTAATCTAAATCTAAAGTATTCTTTCTGCATGTCGCTATAAAATTCTGAGTCTCTTACATATTATTTTCAAAAATGTTTCTTATTGTTTTAATTTTTTAATTTTCTCCTTTTCCCAGGAGGTAAAGGGACGCGAAAGGGTTCTACGTCTTCTGTCTAGTAACTTTCCTCATTCATGCAGATTATGCTCATGTACTGCGACTTTTAGTAATTGGTCACAATTTTTGTCCTCTTAGCTAGAGGGTTGGTTGCCACTGTTTTTGTATATTTCCTTTCTCCTGATGAAGTCTGAAACAGTTTTTCTTTTATTATTATTTGACTTTTTCATGGAACCAGGATTAATTACTCGAGAGCGCGTTTTCGAGCCGAAACGCCGACATGCGTCCAGTATGTACTGTAAAAGGAATATCTTTAAGAAATAATTCATTAAATAAGGGTCCACCAAACAGTCGATTGATAAAGCAGCTGAGCACTGGTAGTTCGGTCCGGAGTGACCCTCGAGTGCTTTGCCATAATCAATCAAACAAACAAACAAATATTCATTAGATAAACAATTTGTAGGACATTTTGACACTTTTGTTGAATAAATTAACAAATTTCTATCTTCCCTCTAGTTCACAGGATGTTCGAGAAATAGTCATTCGAACATACGACAAGTCTTCCCTTTTGATTAAAGGAAGTTGATTTTCTTTGAAAATTTATAAACTGATTTAAGATGAATTTATGATTTATATGCCAAAAGTGTATACTAATTCATTGTATTCATGTATATTCATGTCTTTCATTCATGTATATTCATGTCTTTCATTCATGTATTTCATTCATGTATATTCATGTCTTTCATTCATGTATTTCATTCATGTATATTCATGTCTTTCATTCATGTATTTCATTCATGTATATTCATTGATTCAAGTCAATTTATTTAAAGCAATAACAAGATATGCCCTACGGTTCTGAACTGTTCGATGGTTAGAGGAAGCTGACTGCTATCCCAAAACAAATCGTTTTGATTCACTTTGCGTGTAATGCGGTTATAACATACAGAGACTCGAGGCTGTTTAAAAAATATTCTGGAGCAACGGGTTTTGGCGCTCGAAAGAGTTGTTGCGAGTACGTAGCTAGGAGATTTTATGAGGGTGGGAGAAAAAGTTCGTCTGCAACAACTGTGTCTTGTAGGTCTGCACCAAAGAAGTGGCCTTTGCTTTGGACTTTGTGATTAGTGTAAAGTCTCGAGGGCTAGCTGCCTAATCGGTGAGATGCCTTCGTGGAGGACTTTCTAAGGGAAGCTGGCTCGTATGCCTGTTACACATATTGAAAAACAAAAAAAAAATGCTCATGCAGTCAACCTATTTGTGGGATTCGAACCTCCGACCGAATAACCAGTGTTCAACGACTTTACCGCTCGGACGGTTGTGGGCCGTTGGATTGCGTCAACCAATCATATATTTTGGAAAACACGATTGACAGAAATATTGCTTTGATATCTTTAATTATGGCAAAGCCCTCGAGGGTTATCTGCCTAAGGAAAGGGATGCTTTCGCTGAGGACTTTCTAAGGGCAACTGGTTCGCACACACGTTACCCATACAGAAAAACACGGAAACGCCCAAGCAGCCAACGAACATCGAACGATCTATAAGTGTTCAGCGGCTTCACCGCTTTGTCGCTGGTGGGCTGACATAAACATTATTTTCAAAGCGCAGCTTAAGGCTGATAACAGACCTGATAGTGTTATAAAACTCATGGAATTAAGTATTAGTTTTTTTCTTACCTTCATATTTAGGTTTGCTTATACATGCGTAATCTCCTTATGTTATGGGTATATAATATTGGTCACCCCCATGCATTCTGAAAAACTCTGGTTAAGAGATGAGTGAGTGTCCAGTGGGTTTGTCCTTTCCCAGCGAATGTTTAAAAGGCAAGTGTCCGATGATTTGGTAGCGAAACGGGTTTGCATTTAAATTGTACATACAAAAATAACTTTCTTAACTCGATAGAAGCTAACTTTCCATCTTCCACCCCAGTGTTGAGGTAGGGTACCCAGGGGATCCAAGCGTCTCCCACGCCTCTCCCCTTACACCAAACCACACGAGAGAACTTTCGGCTAGCCGTATATTTAGAGTGCCCACATGTCGCAAAGGCGCTATACTTTACAAACAATTATGCCATCTCTGGGATTCGAAAGCAGGCCTTTCGGTACCGCAGTGTTGTTGTTACTCATGCTCACTTGTCTGACAATGTCAGCCCAAGCCCACGAGAATTCTCGTGTCAAGGAGCCCAAGATTCCGCCTGTCGTTGACAACACCCTTGAGCACCTAACAAGTGACAGTACGATTCGGCTCGATTCCGCCCCCAATTTTGAAAGTGAGCACCCCGAGGAGACGGGTCCGAGGGTCTCCCCCTTCTCTTCCACCAAACCACATGAGAGGACTTTAAGTTCGCCACATATTTAAAGTGCCGCCATGCCGCTCCCACACTATACATTTACAAACATCCATGCCTTCTCCGTAATTCGAACCCGAGCCCTTGGGCACCGCAGTCAGCGACGACGCTAACCACTATACCGGTTGGGCGGCCCGGTACCGCAGTAGTAGGCTTCCCTAACCACTATACGGTCTGGGCGGCATCTGAGCTTTTATTAGCTCTAAATGCATTCTTTCGATAACAAGTCTAATATGTAAGGTAATTTATTATATCCAAGCGTGCAAAGAATATTGACATGCAGGGTGTTTATAAAGTTCCGGACCCATTTTGATGTTTAATAACTCATAAAACAATAAGGGTACATTAAAATTGATAACATAAATGGTTAGATAGCCGCAAAAAGTTTCATGACCCTTGTCAATGAACTTCCACGTGTACCCGCTTTGTCGCACGGAAAATATCAAATCGATATTCAATTTCACGTCACGTACCGGCAAGCATGTCGGCATCCACAGAGGCTATTGCGGTTGCAATTCTGGTTTTTAGGTCATTAATGTTCGACACTCTCCTCCTGTAAACGTTGTCCTTTACAAAACCGTAAAGGAAAAAGTCCAGCGACGTTATATCAGGTGATCTGGGTAGCCAAGGAAATGGACCTCCTCGCGCAATCCATCTTCCTGTAAAATGGTCATCCAAAAGAACTATGAACGATGGTACCCCAAAGAGGTGGTCCACCATCTTGTTGCGAAAAGACATGTGGCTGAAGCTCTTCTAGTTGTGGAAATACGAAGTTTTCCAACATGTCTAAGTATACGACTGATGTAAAAAAGAAAAAAAAGAAAGGCCCAATGACTGTAAAAAAGAAATGCCGAATGACTCTGTCGTCCATTAGTCCACACCACACATTAACCTTTGGGGAATCCCTTTGTGCCAGGTTATTCATGGGGGTTTTCAAACCCCCATATGTGATCCCATATGCCAAAATCAAAAGAGAGAAAAATGCAGTTAATAAGCAGACGATATTTAGAAAGGTACAAATATTTAGACTGGAAAATGAAATTATCTGAAATGAACCACACACGTAGACGATATTTACAAAAGTAAAGATATTCAAACTTGAAAAGGAAAATATCTATTCCATCAATAAATGCCAAAAGTTTGTTTATATCTTCATTATTTTATGAGTTATTAACCATCAAAATGGGTCCGGGACTTTATAAACACCCTGTATATATAAGAGAAATTGCTTTTGACAGAAAGGTAACTTACATTTTCGTCCCATATGCAAGAAATAATTTAAAGTCTACTGCACTGCGGAAATGAAAATCTGAAAATGAGTGACAGTATCGTGCTTATATTATCATTTTGTGTCTTCTAATATGTGTTGCGCAATCAGTTTATACGAAATATAAAAGATTAAATAATTATAAAAAACGTGAAGTTCGTGTATATTTTACTCAAGTTCTAGAAATATTAAATTATGTACCGCAGGAAGGTGAAAAATGTACAATGCCTTTGCTAAGATTCGAACTCCGGACCTCCAGAATACGAAACGAGCCTATTTCCAGCTACACCACCTAGGCATGCGAAAAGAAGGGAGAAATACCTTATATACCACTCCCCCTTTTAAAGGGCGACTGGGTATGAAGGAACCCATCGCTAAATCCTGCTGGTAACGAATTATCTTCCCACAATTTTTAGTGCGGGCACCACTTCTAGAGTCTTTTAAAATTCTTCGAAACAATGTCAAGAAATTCGAAAGTGTCCTCGCCGGGACTCGAACTCCGAACTTCCCGAATACGCTTCGGGTGCTTACATTTACACCGCAAAGGTATGCGGAAAGAAAAGAGAAAATACGTGATAAAATATGAGGAACGTACCTATTAGTTTAACGCAAGTTTTAACTCATATCAAGAGATTTGACGTAAATAACGCACTGCTAATCGAAATTAAAGGATATTGACAGATATAAAATTTAACTGTTAGGAATGAAATATAATTTGTACAGAATCATTATTTAACATAAGTTGTCATACTTACCACTTAATTAATCTCAAAATATAGACTTTAAGATTATCATGGAAGGTTGCGTACTTTAACCTTTGACAAAAATGCTAATCTTACATCTTGGTTTTCTTGAATTTACCAAAGTGTTGGTCAAGTCTTGTGGAACTTCCTACCACTTCATTGAAAATACATACTGCGGGGGGGGGGGGGAAAGGAAAGTTCTATATCTCATGTTCTAATGGATAAAATGACGATATTCAAATTGCGTATTTCACGTCTCGAAAGCGCGACTTAACGTATATATTAGATTTATATATCGTATTGTCCTAACATAGGTATTTGGCCACAAAATCGGGCCTTTTTTGAAATAACATACCAATACTTTTCCATATTTCGATTTGAGACTCAAATTATGGTTAGATATTAAATTTTGTTATTTTTGGTGAGAAATTTACGGAGAAATATAAAAATTTATCTTGGCGGATTTTTTGCAGTTTGCGCCGAGAATAATTCACTCGGCGAACTTCTTAATTTTTAGCAACCTATTTTCCTTTTCTTTCTTTCATTGCCTACTAGCGGGAAAAAAAAGTCATCGTTCATACTTTCAAATAATTTTAACAGAGTGCGGAAACCACATTTTCGTTCCTCTCGCTTACAATAAATACGCCAGGTTTCAAAACGCGCCAAAATGCAAATTCACGTATATATTAATAAATTTCGAATAAAAAACTCTAATTTTGTCCAGGTATGCTTAGAAATAACAGCTACTTTAAGCTGATGGTAAAAATTTTATAGGTTACAATTCAAACTTTTTTCGCAAAATTTATAAAAATTATTTAAAAATACATATTTTAAAAATAAATCCTAAAAAATGGGCGAATTTTATTTGGAATGAACCTAAATTTCGAAAATCTGAAAGGAAAAATCCATAAAGTTTAATAGATCTATGCTATATATAAATCGAATACACATCCTATGTCGCGCTTTCAAGACATGAAAAGCGCAAGTAGAATTTCGTCAATCGGCCCAGTAGAACGGGAGAAATAGAACTGTCTTTTTTTTCGCAATGTACTTTTAACATACTGATGGGTTTAAAGAGGCATTTGGAGAACTGACTTTGAAGGTGTAAAGCACCCGACGCATGCTCAATTGGGGTTCACGTCTGAAGAGTAAACTAACCAATCCATTTCAGTGATGTCTTCTGTTTTCGAATATTCTGACACCAGAGATGCTCCATGCGGACGAGCATTGTCATCCATTAGCAAAATATATGTCTCAAAAGAAGCCATATGTAGGATTGCACGTGACTGGAAGACCTTTTTCGCATACATCTATGATTGTTCTAGGATCCCTTTCAAAGATATACAGCTTGAAGCCGCTATTTTCATAAGCTTTTATTTAGTTTATGTATACCGATTCATTGTGAATGGAATGGTATTTTCGGTTTTTGGCGTTCTTCTTGGTAACCTACAGAGTTGACATTTTGTACACATACTGTTTGGTGAAGAGAGTGTAATGCGAGTAAATAATTTGTATCAAAATTCAATCAGGACTTATTTTCTGAATTTTTGAAAATAAGCTTGATTTGTGACTTAAAAGTCTCACATCTAAAATTGTATCGGATTTAAAACATTGAAATTGTCACAGATTAAAAAACACAACCTTTGGCCCTTTTCAAAACTTAAGAACGATTCAAAAAATTCTCATTGAACGATTTTCCACAATTTTTTCAAAAAAAAAAAAAAAAAAAAAAGTCGCCGTGTGAAGCTAATAGAATTAAAAAGGGTTTCGGTTTTGCATACTTGGCGAACGTAATGACGAAATATAGATTTTCCTTTTTACTTCCTTGTACGAAGTATTGTAATCGCGAAAAATTCCGGATACTATATTTTAAAGAAAACTTCCATTTTGACCGCTATCGAACAAAATATAACGACTTTTTTTGATTAACAGCTGTCCTTAAGGGCATGATAAACGACTCTTTTTTTCCCAAGCGAATTATAACAAATAAAACTCAGTTTTTATCTCGCATAACTGAAAAAAAAAGAGCCCTCTGAAAGTTGAAATTTTGTATGCAGGACTGTTATAGCATGTATTTTTGACTTCCCGTTTTAGTTGCAATCGGCACCACACACACACACGCACACGCGCACGCACGCACACACACACGCACGCACACACACACGCACGCTCGCACTCGCACACACACACAAACAAACAAACACACAGACGCGCACAGATTTTAATATAATAGACTAGCGGGCAAGCCCACACACACACACACGTACGTAAATATACTCACTCTGTTACTCAGTTCAGTGTGCCGTTTTTTTTCTCATGTCTTGTATGTTACTGCCAATTTATTCCCATATTTCAATATTACGACTCAAATCATGCCAAATTTCCAAGTTTTGTAAAAATCACAAGAGTAGTTTACAAAAAAAATTAGCTTCTCAATGTTAATTCAATGTTTTTATTAATATCTCTTCTTTTATGAAACTTAGTTGACTCCTTCTTACACAGTTCGAAATTTAGGTTCACTCCAAATAAAATTCGTCCATTTTTTATGATTTATTTTTAAAATTTATATTTATATTTTTAAAATTTATATTTTAAAATAATTTTAATAAGTTTTTCTAAAAACATTTTGAATTATAACATATAAAATTTTTACAATCATCTTAAAGTAGATGTATTTCTAAGCATAGCTGCGAAAAATTGGAGCTTTTAATCCAAAATTTCCGAAAATATAAGTAAATTAATATATTAGCGTGTTTCGAAATTTGGCATATTTGTTGAAAGCGATCATAACGAAAATGTGGTCTACGCACTTTGTTAAATTATTAGAAAGTAGAATGATGGTGACTTTTTTTCACAAAGTAAAAAGGGAGGAACGTTGTGACTTTTTTTTTCCTCCTCTGCACAATGGAAGGGAAGGAAAATAGGTTGTCACATATTAAGAAGTTCAATAATTCTTGGCTCAAATTGAAAAAAAAAAATTCGCCAAGTTAATTTTTTGATTTTCTCACTAAATTTCGCACCAAATTTTACAAAATGTAATATTTAGGCATTATTTGAGTCGTAGAATCGAAATGTGGAAAAAAAAATTGGTATGTTATTTCAGAAAAAGGTCTTTTGTGTCAAAATACCTATATTAGAACAAAGTTATATATAAATCTAATATATATCCTAAGTCGCGCTTTCTGGACATGGGAAACGCAATTTGAATTTCTTCAATCGGCCCAGTAGAACGGGAGATTTAGAACGGTCCTTTTTTTTCGCAATGTACGTATCTAAGAATTAAGGCTAACCGTCATTTTATCCCAGATTAGCAAAAGACTATTTTTTCTTCCCTGTTTATTAAAAGGTTAAGTCTACTATATCTTGCCATTTGCTTAGTTTTTCTTTTTATTTTCATACCACAAGTTTTTCTACAGTTGATTAACCAGAAATGAGGCTTCTCCACCCAAATGTAGTATCTTCTAAAGGGGTTTTATGTTTCTAATTTGAAGGTTTTAGTTCATTTTGCTCTGCGTCATATCTACATTATGCTTGTAGTTGTTGGATGCTTCTGACCAGCATTTTTTTTATCCGTAATTTTTTTTCTGTGGATCATGTCCTATAGATAAATTGGAAGAAAATATTTATCAGAAAAAGTTTTCCAACACTACCCGATGACCGTTCGGGTTCAGAAGTTAGTTCTGACGAAGAATCTAATACAGGAATTTATTCTTTTTCGTCTGTAGTCGATTGGATTATTCCAACTCCAACAAGTGAACCTGATTCATCAAATGACGCTTCTACATTTCGTTTAAAAAGAAATCACCGTAATATTTCACCATCTGGTTCTGAGGAGGAAAGTTGCAGGAAAAAAAAGTTATACCTTTATCATTCCCATATTGTATAGATTCCAAAAATAAACTTTCAACAAAAGAAAGTTGACCAGGTTAAGGATTTGACCTTGAAATTGTATTTAATAGAATAAAATTGAAGATGTCTAAAAAGACACCAATATGTGGAACACGTCACAGTCCAAAAAGGGATTAATAGCAAATCTGATGTTTTGGAAATAAAGAAAATCATTCAAAAGATAAAGAAAGAGGAAATAATGGTTGAATGTAGAAAAAGGAAATTATTTCATCCAATTCGCTTGGAAGACTTCCACTTCAAAATCTTTTATAATAGCTAGGTGGGCTGACTCATACATGACTGTGTACTCATACTGTGGAGACATTAGGTTATTTCGAGATACGAGACATGAAAAATGAGCAATGCCCTCGCCAGGACTCGAACCTCTACACCACGAAAGCATGCTAAGAAGGCGGGAGAAATACCCTTTTAAAAAGCGACCGAGGATTAGGGGACCCAATCGCATTTTCCAGGTGGTGGAGAATCATCACCCACCACCATATTTAAGTTCGGGCGCCACTGTAGAGTCATTAGGATTATGTTGTAGCAGGAGACTTGAAAAATAAGCAATGTCTTCGCCGGGACTACAACCTCGGACATCTCGAATACGCGCCCAGTGAGCTACCATTACACCATGAAGGCATGTTAAGAAGGCGAGAGAAATATAATTTGGTGGAGAACGTTTTTGACATAAGATTGCCAAGTGTTGGTATACAGTTCTTAATAGACAGAGGAAGAATACATTAGTAAAAATTTGCGATTTAAATGTTGTGTTGTTGTTACTTATGCTCGCTTGTCTGGCAGTAACATCAATCCAAGTCCACGAAATTCCTCCTGGCAAGGAGCGGAAGATTACGCCTGCCGTTGGCAACAGCCTTGAGCACCTAACAGGTGACAGTGCGATTTGGCTCAGTTCCGCCCCCTAATTTTGATGGAGAGCACCTCGGGGGGGGGACGGGTCCGAGAGTCTCCACCTCCCTCCCAAACCATACAAGAGGACTTTCGGCTCTCCGCATATTTAGAGCGTCGCCATCCCACACCGACAAACATCCATGCCTTCTTCGGGATTCGAACCCGGGCCCTTCGAGATGGCTGTCAGCGAAGCTAACCACTATACCGGTTGGGCGGCGTGAGTTAAATCATAATGCTAATTATCGCTCACATCGTATTGAAAATATTCTATAAAATTCTAAAATTATATCATATAGAAACATAAAATCTTTTGTTTTATGAAAAGGGTAACAAAGAGGCAGTTCTTTCAGAAATTAAGAAAAGCCGTACCAGAAAATTCTCTGTCTAAATTGACCTGGTTATTATTTTTTTTTACTTTCTTCTTCATCTATCGATTTATTCTGCGGTCTGTAATTTTATAAGTCACAAACTGCTCGCAGAAATTTTAATTGTATTATGTTCCAATAAATATTC
>KK118893.1:25928-88638 GCA_000611955.2 Stegodyphus mimosarum
TCCCTTCCCCTTAAGGAATAATGGATTTTGTAAAGAGCAAACTGAATTCCGAACAACTTATCAAAATGCTCCTTAACGAGAAAAATCGGTGAACACAGGGAAACTACTTCTAACTAGGAATGGGTTAATTTAGTCACGAATGAAAGGGAACATTTTTGTTGGTTTCTCTGGAAAGGCAAACAACACAAACATTTCTTCGACTTAACCCGCTGTAGTTCTCACAGACATCTAATAGACTGAAAAACATGCACGAAATGTCATTATTTTTCGAAAAACGTATCCGTTACTGACTGGAACTCCACTCTTCTTTTCTTCTGCACACGAGGCCTGACTGGGGAGGGGGTTGGGCCACACAGTCACGCAGCAAAAGGAATGAAATTGATTGTAGCATTTCGTGGTCTCTTGTTTTGGAGCAGAAACAAAAACAAAACAGCAAAATCAAAATAAAATATAAAACCGAAGAATAAATGATGGAAGTTTTCGAAGAGAAATCGCGTAAGTCAAACAAAGACAAATGAACGGAATAAATGAATAGGATGCAATTTTCGTGTGGGAGGAAATTTCCATTTTCAGTGTGCGTGAAAAGTTTCTTTGGCAGAAAATTTCGCGTCTTTCTCTCTTCGTAATCAGGGCTGAAAATAAATGGAATTTTAGCGAGCTGGTAATCAATTAGCATGTTTTCGAACTTCCATTCTGAATCCGATTTCGAAATTTCGGCGAGGTGCTAGCTTTTAGTGCTTTTTGATGAATCTAATAATAAACTCTGATTTTTATTTTCAGGAAACTTTTTTTAACGCGACACAGATAAATTATCTTTCATTTCATCGAGGGTAAATTTATCTCAATTTTTCAAAAAGAACAAAAGATATCTTTTATTGAAATGTTAGTAAAAAAAATGGAATCAAGATTTAAAAACGCTCATGTATACACCATATGAGTTCCTTCTACGGAATATTAAATTATACCCAGTTTTCCTTGCATTTCATTTACACTTATCTAATTGAATTAAATCTACTTCTGCTCAATAGAATAAATGCACTCTTTAAAATTCACTATATTTGTTTATCATAGCGACACTGTGGCACTAGATTTACATCACAGCGTTACATCTCATTCAATTTATAACTCAGAATACACAAAATGTATATCATCTGAAGAATTATCTAATCGTTGCCACATGTTCTATTCAAATACTATAAGCAATCTAAAACGATGTATAAAAGAAATTAAACAAACAAACAAACAAAAAAAAGAAACAGTTTTTCACAGACGATTCAGTATTTCACATTCAATTAATTCAGTTCTCCCTACGCGACAAGGCAGAAATACATAAAAACTCAAAATATACGAGTATATTGTATATATTAAAAATTACGAAGTAAATCTTAAACACTTATGTCCTCGAATAAATTCCAGAATGGATTAAGCTTGATTTAATTCGCAGTAATAAAAGAACATTTTGAACAAACTGAATTTTGCAACAACAACAATAATGGTATCTTTGTTGCTGCAAAATTCAGTTTCTCTAGATTGGCAACAAATCCACTGTTCTGCTAATTTTGAATACAAACAAATATGGTTGCTATGCTAAAAACAATTACGCATAGCTGCGCTTAAAAAACCTTTAAATTGCTGATTATTCTAAAAATATTGCATGCACATTTACGAAAGGTATAAAAACCTTTAAAAGAAGGGCAAATAAGAGCAAAATATTATAATAATTTTTAAAGCAAAAAATGTGCAATTTATCAACATATCAGAATAAAAACACTGAGCTCACACTGAACACAGGTGAGCAACTAAAATTTATTTAAACAGTTCTAGTTGCTGTTAATTGATGGTAGATTGGTTTATCCCCTTGATAAGTCGATTAATCTGCTATCAATAACACTAACTGGGTTTTCAATACATAATTAAGTTTTACTTTTGAATTTGGCATTTTTGCGATTTAAGTTTTTCCTTAACTGTGTTTAAAGCAAGGAGGACAAGATTCTATTAATATTTTTAAACTCTGAAAAATATCTTTTTAATGATGTTTTTAAATTGAATTTCTGTTGCTTAGAGATATTATATGGAGAGTTTTCTTATTATAATTTATATAGATATATATATTTATATACTTCTGATGCGGCTGATTGCAACCAAAAATGGAACTGTACTTCTACATGCTATAGCATTCCTATATACAAAATTTCAACGATCTGAGACGATTCATTTTTGAGTTATGCGAGATATGTACATATATGCTTACGTACAGACACCATGAAAAAATCTCATCTGAATCCATGTTAAATCCGTTTTATAATTAGTTTGGTGAAACAGAGTCCTTTATTCTGTCCTTACGTACAGATGTCAAGCAAAAACATCGTTACATTGCATTCGATAACGGTCAAAATGGATATTTTCTTTGAAATATGGTACCCGAATTTTTTCGTGATTACAATACTTCCTTTACTTCTGACAAGGAAGTAAAAACCAAATTGAGTTGACAATAAAATTTTTTAAATTGAGGTGGTTTATTAAATCGGAGGCTTAAATGCGAGATATCTTCATAAAGTTATGAAATTTATGATTTAAGTTTCATTAAAAGTTAGTTTTATGTTAATTCTTTTCTATTGTCTTGCCTTGTCAGGATAATCCCACCAGACTACTATGCAGTTTCACGACAACAGACATAATTTGAAAAGAAGAGGCGATTTTAATCGGAAGACCAATTGTAGCAGTTTCGGGGATGCGTAATGGCAGACCGCACCTTCAGTTGAACAATGTTAAATGAATTCCGCACACTGCGCATGCCCAGAAGAGAATTTGGCGCAATTACGACTTTGGCGTCATTTTTAAAAGAAGATAAATATGGTGTATGGTTAATGTTCTGTTATCTGGACGTAATCAGGTCGGGGTTTTAAAACTTGTTAGGTTGTACGTTGCTTCATTACTTAGAGTGTAAATATCGATTGTAAACTCCCCAAATTTTCGTTTAAGAATGATCATAAACCAGGAAACATTACATGATGTTGTTTAATAATTGTACTTCTGAGGAATAAAAGCAATCGATTATTTACCATGCGTTCCATTCCCAAATACTTTAACAATTTAAGGAATATATCTAGTTTAATTTACTGAATTAAAGCCAAAGAAATTATTACAAAAAACTGATATTAAATGTATTGTTTATGAACAAAATAAACCAAAATAAAATGAAACAGAAGCAAGTGCAATAAGCACAAAAAAAGTGTCTATAGTATTGCAATCGTAAAGAGTCGCTAAGGCCTACAGGACGAACAGGCTTGTGTAGGTTTATTTTTATTCGCCAGTATTTTCTCCCTCGCCAATAGTACACTATTGAGCATGCGCAGTAAGCGAAATTCGTTAGCATTGATTAACTCAATGTGTGGTTTGCCATTACGCTTTCGGTATATTAAAATGCAGCTGTAGTTGCTTTTTGAAGAATAGAAACTTGGAACTACCCGGCGAAGGTCGATAAGTATTAGAAAATTAGCTCGGTCCAAGCTGTGTAAGTGTTGCTGAAATCCCATTTTAACTATAAAATACTGCGAACTGTTGGTGGCTGCGAACTATTGCTGACTGTTGACAGCAAATCGTATAGTTTTTAACGTAATTTTTCCTTTTTTATTTGTATTAATTAACCAGTTCACCGTTTGCCCCGAGAGAGATACGTTCAGAAAAAATTCATCGTCATCCGTTAGTAACGGCAGACTCTCGTCGGGCTGAAATTTGGGCTAGACCGTAACCCCCGAGACACATACGTCGCAGCGTCTTTTTCCAGCCCCCTAGAATGAGTCGAAAATGAAAAGGGGTGATTGACGGGTTATTTAGTCACACTTATCTTCTCAGCAGTGCTGCAGTAGGATCGCAGCGGGGTTGTTTCAGTAAAGGACAGAGGATCACTTTCGTGGAATGGATACCCCCTCAACAGGTCTTATGAGATCCACAACAGCTTTCTCCCTTCTATTAACGAACAAAGGGATTTAAAAGTTTTAAATGCTCTTTTCAATTCCTAACGATTCCCCGAGGATATGATCTGTATATTATTCTCTGAACTTTAAATAGCATTGAAATGTTATACCTAATATATGCGTTTTACTTTATCACTTTACCTACACAGATGGAAATATTATTTGCTTTAAATTTCATTATGACTATGTCGCGCCGATTGTGGATGACATTGTTGAACTGAATATTTCGAGATTACATCTCATTTTTCAAAACTTATACTATTAATGTTTATTTTATTTTTTAATCGATACCTTTCTACTTTTTTTAAAAATTTTATTAATTAAGAAAGCTATAGCATTAAAAATTCGTGAATTTTAAAAGAAACAACAGTAATGTATGAAATTTGGATTCCTATATTGTTTGTTTTAGTTCTTTCCTAAATGTGTAACTATATTTTGCACAAAACATTTTCGATAATATGTACTTTTTTGGTTCGAGAATAGTCGTTTGCCATTTTCTACAGGAGAAAGATTTGTATACTGCTAAAGTGAAGAATTAAGGAATGTTAAATTTTACTTAGAAGAGTTAGAAATGGCCGGTAAGATTGTTGTAGACTGGAATAATTACATGCGGGAGATATATGGAATAAGTTTTTCCGAGTATGTCTTCATTTGCCAAAAAATACTGATACAAAATTTTATAAAATTTTTATATGCATAGCAGAAATCTTCAAAATAATTAGCAATCACATTTCATAAACAAACCTTATAATATATCTCTACCTCATAAAAGATTATTTTGCAAATACAATTTTAATTTCTTTAAGTAGAACTAGGTATGCCTTCATTGTAAAGTCGTAGACAAATACGTAAATAAGAATAAAGTTCTGGTATTTTATAATTTGTAATTTGTTATACGTTTTCTCGGTTTAACAGAAACAAAACAAAGTGAAAAACTCGATTTTATATATAATTATATCATTTAAAATATGCAAGGTATAATGTGAGTGTTTCATATTTTTGACCTACCTATATCAAAACCTTATGAAATAAGTTTAGATAAGTATTTTAGTTTCCTAATCAAACTTTAGGGAGACTGAAAGGTTTTTATGACGGCAGTCTTATCAAATTAATAATAATTCTTGACTATATATATTCCATCTATTCTTGAATATATATATTCTATGTATTCTTGAATATATATATATATTCCATATATTCTTGAATATATATGTTCTATGTATTCTTGAATATATATATTCCATCTATTCTTGAATATATATATATATATTCTATCTATTCTTGAATATATTTATTCTTGGATATAATAAGGAAAAGGGAGTATTAATGGAATTATAAAGATAGTTGCAACGATTATAATTTTAAAAATTAAAAATGATAAAAAATGTGCTCCTTAACATTGTTGAATTTTTAGTCCATTAATTAAAAGAATGGTCACTCCTCTAGCAATCTATTCAACAAGAACCGCTAAAAACAGTTGCTACTTTCTTACTCTTTGAAATAGGCGCTTCACATAATCAAAACTTTCTTTGCTGTAGAAAAAGTACAATAAACTGAAAACAAAAACCCTCTAAATTAAAAAATTGCAATTTTTAAAAAGAACCTTAAATATCTAAGCTAAAGAAAGATTTTTTTTCACATAAAGGAATTAAATCTTTTAATTAAATATATAAAAATATACGGATCACAATTTTTACTACAGTGCATCAAGAAAATAATAAAACACAATTCAAGCATATTTCAAATAAGTACTACTAGCTAATACGCTTATTTTCGCTTTAAATAAAGATGTTACTTGACAATTGTAAAATCAGTACATTGTAACAGATTCCAATAGATTTGGGTTTGGGTGTAGGAAGTGAGGCAAAGGAGAAAATATCTAATCTAAGGAATACACTAGTCTTTCTGTTTAATGGTCCTCATTAGGGAGTCGTTATTCAGCGTCCTTCAGTGTGACAGGTACGCGGTTCAATCTGATTTGAATAGAACTTCTAAATAGGTTTTCACAGCTGGTGAAAGGGGGAAAGAAATATTCTTAGGCCAGTTTTAGACACAAAAATTTCAACTTTGTGAGGAGAAAAATGGCACGAAATGTTTGCAATTTTCAGAACGGTGAACTGGTTAACGTAAAATAAACTTTCAGTAAAACATGAATCATAAATGTCGCAAGTTATTTGCATGTTATCGTGGTTTTCTGGAACGTGCTGGCATAAATAGAATGGCAGCTTTATACGAAATGTCAAAACACCCTAGTTGGTTTCAAATTAATATTAAAACTGTTTTGCACAAACGCATGCATGTACACCTTGCACAAAAAATAGGGCAGATCAATATCCTATGTTCTAATGGGCCTATTGATGAAATTTAACTTGCGATTTTCATGTCTCGTAAACACGACTTAAGAGATTTAGATACACCGAAGAGCCATTATACTATGACCACCTCGTTAATAACATGTCGGACCACATTTAGCCTTCAAAACTGCCAACACCTATAGTGGCACTGACTTCACAAGGTGCTGATACGTAGTCTGAGGTATCTGGTACCAAACGCTCACCAACTGGTCCTGAAATTCCCGCACACTGCAAGGGAGTAGCGTGGCAGCACGAATTTGGTTTTCCAGGCGGAGCCACAAATGGTCTATTGGATTAATGTCAGGTGAGTTTGGAGATTAAGACATGACTTGAAAGTCACTGGGATGATCCTCGAACCACTCCCTGACGATTTAACCCTTAAGACATGATGCATTATTCTGTTGGTAAACAGCATCTCCCACTGGAAATACTCTTGTCATGAATGAGTGAACCTGGTCTGAAACGATGTTCACGTAGCGCGCGCACCTCAGGGATGTTGGTGTTGTTACTCATGCTCACTTGTCTGACAAAATCAGCCCAAGCCCACGAGAATTCTTGTGTCACGGAGCGCAAGATTACGCCTGTCATTGGCAACAGCCTTGAGCACCTAACAGGTGACAGTGCAATCTGGCTCAGTTCCGCCTCCAGTTTTGATGGAGAGCATCCCGGAGGGGAGGGGTTCGAAGATCTCCCACCCCTCTTCCCTTCCACTAAACCACACGAGAGGACTTTCGGCTTGCCGCATATTTAAAGTGCCGCCATGCCGCACCGACACTATACATTTACAAACATCTATGCGTTCTCCAGGATTCAAACCCAAGCCCTTCCTCACGGCAGTCAGCGACTCTAACCACTATACCAGTTGGGCGGTGCCTTAGGGATTGTTCTATGAAGATTGTGGTTCCTAATGTGTTCCATGAAAACATTGCCCACACAATAATACCCCAGCCACTGGCTTGTCTGCGTCCAACTTTGCATCCGGAAGCCAGGATTTCGCTTGGAAATCTGCATATTACCCCAACCGTCGATGTGATGGACTGGAAAGCGTGATTCGTCGGACAATGCAACTTTCTCCCATTCTTCTAATGTCCAATTTCGATATTTCTTGGCCCATTGCAGATGCAGCTGGCGAGAACTTGCCGTCAAGGTAGGGACATGCTTCGGCCTCCAGCTGCGTAGGCCCATACGCAGCAATGTGCTCTGTACAATGTGTTGAGAAACACTGTTTGGGTCGCCACTGGTGCAGCTGGTGTTGATTTTGGATGTTGTAGCTCTTCGGTCACTGCGAAAAATGCATAGGAATCTCCAGTCTCCTGTGGAATTAATGCACCGTTGACGACACACTGCTGGGCGTGACTTGTCGTTTCAGCATCCATACGCCACTTTCCATATGTGCTCAAAACAACTGCACGTGAACAGCGCACTAAACGCTCCGTTTCTGATACTGATATTCCAAGTCGCCGACCATGAATATATTCCAACATCATGTATTCCAACATCAAACGTGCACGCTCAGTGGTTTTGTTCCTGGGCAAGCCCATTGTTATAAACGGAGGGTAGTCATAAGATAATGGCTCTACGGTGCATAGTATTGCTTTAACATAGGTATTCTGACACGAAATCCGACTTTATCTGAACTAACGTACCCATTTTCTTCCATATTTCGATTCAACGAATCAAATTATGCCAAAGTGCCACGTTTTCTAAAAATCGCGTTTTAAAAATTGACCTCTTAAAATTTTAGCTCCACAATGTTTATTCAATTTGATATGTATTTTATTAATATCGCTTTTTTATTACACTTACTTGATTCCTTCATTAATAGTTCGAAATTTAGGTGCAGTGCAAATAAAATTCACAGTATTTTCCGTTTTATTTTTTGAATTTGTATTTTTAGTAAATTTTATAAATTTTTTGAACAATTTTTGAAGTATAATCTATAAAAGTTTTGCCATCACCTTAAAGGAGATGTATTTCTAGACATAATTTCAAAAAACTAGCAGTTTTCTTAATCAAAATTTCCTAAGATATACCTGAATTTATATATTGGCGCATTTTCAAATTTGGCATATTTGTTATAAGCGAAATAACGCCAAACCTACTTTGCATACTTACTTAAATATATTGAAAGATTGAACGGTGGCCCTTTTTTTCCGGTCGTGCACAATGAGAAAAGGGAAAGTAAGATGGGTTACTATAAAATAAGGATTTCGCAAAGTGAATTATTCTTGGAAAAAACTGAAGAAAGTGCGCCAAAATAAATTTTTAAACTTCTGGCTAGGTTTCTCTTCAGATTTTACAAAATTTAATGTTTGAACATAAGTTGTGTGAAAGAATCGAAATATTATAAAAAATGGGTGTACTATTTCAGAACAAATCAATTTGTGTCGAAATACCCATGTCAGAACAATGCTATCTATAAATCTAATTGCATATCCTATGTCGCAATTTCGAGGCATAAAAAACGTAAGTTAAATATAGAACTGTCCCATTCTTTTATATATGTAAGGTGTATATAAGCAACTTTTAGAAAAATGATGAATCTCTTAGAAAACAAAATACGACAGGAAATGTTTGATTTTCTTGAATAAATTCGAAAAGAGCGATAACAGATTTTAATCAAGAAATTGCGTAACTAATGTAAAGGACATCCTTTTAGGAATAATTAAAAGATTATTCAGAAAAAAAAATGTTCATGTAATTTATTTAAAATTAGGTACCGCGATAAGTTCAAAGTGATCTCATAAATCCCCACTGAGTAATATTTAAAAAAATAATATCAAGAAGCTTTATACATTTTTTGCTCTCAAAAACATAAAGCGTGTCTGTGTAATCAGGAGATTTTTTTTATCTTATTAGAAAATTGACGGGCATTAACCGCTGATCTCTTGATAAATTGATTTCCAAGACTTAATCTACTACAAGATGCAATTTTGAAAAATGCTGCTTTGAATAACTACATCTCAGTCTCAAAGATAAGGAAATTAATTCTCAAATTGCTTTCCTTTCTAGCGAGAAAGAAAGAAATATATAACTCGATTTAAAAATGGAGTTTTCCGAGCAGATAAAAATGTAAAACGTGTTTCTGAAAGTTCTTAAAATATTCAAAAGCATCTTTTGATGAAACGCCTGATGAGTTTATCCATCATTAAATGACATTTGTTCCATCTAACGTAAATTCATTTGGTTAAAAGAGACCAGCTTATTAAGCCTTAGAAGACTCATGCAATAAAAAGCGATTACTACAAGGTAACTGATTGCGACTCTTTCCTTTTTTCGTCTTTCGTATTTCCTAATCCCTCTAAGATTCAAACATGTTTTAAAAATATTCCAATTTATTCAGTTCGAGGAAATAACTTGTATGCCAAAATATAAAACATTCGACGAATTTAAAAACTTCGGTAAATCATAATGATAAAAGCTAATTTGTCTTGAAAATTCGAAAGGATATCCATCTATTTTCATCGTTTCTCTTTAAATGAAGGTCAGGTAATGAATATATGAAAACATAGAAAAGATTATAATGAACTCCCTGTGGTTGCAGATTTCAGTTTATTTCCATGCAAACTCCGTGTTATTAGTATAGAAAAGAAATTTTCTTAATTGTATTTGCGTGCTTAGTTGAGCAACTACGAAGAAGTTTCTAGAATTGGATCCCATTTTCTAAGGTACTGCTAGCAAATTCTGCCAGTTTAATATTTTTTTATTTAAGAAGAGAACAAAATTTCCTCCGATATACGTCCATCTAACTTTCTCATTAAATTTTGAGAGAGATTTATTGTAAAAGTATTCTATTCAAGATGCCCGATAAAGAAACAGTCAAAAGAATAAGCTATAAGAAGTAGATTTGGCTACACTTTGTAGATTTAAAATAGGAGATTTTATTCCTGCCTCTCTTATATTTTGTCTCATAATTTTTAATTATTTCCACGCTTTGTGGAACAGAATGTGGATTTAAATGTAAAGTGTCTGAAGGAGTTTTTGATAACAGATAACTTATTTTTGCTTTCTTCTACGAAGTAAAGGAACTATTGTTCTCGCGAAAGATTTCGAGTATCATTTTTCAACGAAAATATCCGTTTTGACCTCTCTCGCATTCATTCGAACGAGGTTTTTGCGTGACATCTGTACGTAAAGACAGAATAAAGGACTCTTTTCCTCTAAACGAATTACAAAATTGATTTAAAATGGATTCAGAAAAGATTTTTTCGTGGCGTCTGTATGTACTTAGGTACGTACGTATATACGTATCTCGCATAACTCAAAAATGAGTAGTCTCGGAACGTTACAATTTTGTATATAGGACTGCTATAACATGCAAGTTTACACCTCCTATTTTGGTTGCAATTGGTCGCACCAAAAGTATGTATATATATGCACAATTTGTTCCTCGGCTCAGAGAGCTCAGTTTTTTTTTATTCTTATATGTTGGTAAATTGCGCATGTTTTGTGCTTTAAAAATGATTGAATTATGTTATTCTTACCTCCCAGTTAAGGTTTTTTATGCCTTTAGCTAATCTGCATGCAATAGTTGCAGAATTATCAAAAATTTAAAATTGTTTAAGTGCCGCCGAGCCTATTTTTTACCATAGCAGCCATATGTGTTTACATGAAAACTTAGCAGATAGTGAATTAAATCTTTTTGCCTGTTCAGTGCCTTTTTGCCGAGTGAGACCAAAAGTAAACTTTCAGTTTTTTGCACCGAGAAATATGCCTTCTTGCCCGCTGGCCGAATTACTTATTTTTGCGTAGAAACGGCAATTTTAATTGTAAAAATATTTTTTAAAATTGTTCTAACTGTATTTGGTGTTTTATGTTTTCCTATATTTTTCAATTTTTAATACAGATATTTGGAGTTTTTGTATGTCTTTGCCTTGCCGCGAAGTGAGAACTAAATTAACTGAATGAGAAATATGTCTCTAATGAAATTCGAGGGAATAAGTTTTATCAGGACTTCTGTAGATTCTAGTTGATTTTGCAAACATAACTCTAGTCCTGAGTAGGAATAGGGAGCTTACTAAAAGCTATGTTCGTGCGTGTGTAGAAGACACAACAAAGATAAGGAGGGTTCTAATTACCCTTTATTTGCTTATCAATTTTACATGCGTTCCCGAACTTCGGGATACAAAGACCAACCACTTGTGGTCTGAACGTAAAAGTATATAAGACTACTAACTAACTAAAATTTAAATAAGAACGACTTTAATATTTACACAGATGACTAGCACTAAGACTGGCCTTTTAAATTACTACGTCTGTAGTGCGCAAACTGCGAAAATCTGCAATACGTCTTTATCTTTCAAGAGGGTTAAACCTCTAGCCTTAAAGGCGGACAGTAATTAATGACAAGCTCGCGTGAAGCCTCGTAGCAAGAGGGCCCTCTACCCTTCCTTCTGCTCTTGGCAAAAAGCCACAACTTAAATACTTAAGCGTTAGCAAGTAAAATTTGCATAAACATATTCACGCGTTAATTCTGGCCGGAAGTGGAAAATAAGAGATGATATAAAGTTTTAAAATAAAATAAACGTTAGTTAAACTTAACATCCTTACAGTTTAAATGAAATGCAGGAAGTGTTTAATTTAATACTCCGTACGAGAAAATCATCTGATATACACATCAGATTTTTTCCAAAATGGATTGTAAGGTGGGCTTAGAACTGATTTAAAAGAGAATTTGCCATGACGTCTCTGCGTACTTGCGTATATATGTATTTCGCATAACTCAAAAACGATTAGACGTAGAACATTGAAATTTTATATGTGGGACTGCTGTAACATATAATTGCGTACTTCCCTTTCTCGTTGCAATCGACCCCACCAAATATATATTGCCGCATGTTACACGGCTCAGTGAGCTCAGATTTTCATTCTTGTATGTTGGTAAATTTTGCATTAGCTGCTTTAAAAGTGATTCTATTTTGTTGTTATTTTGTTCCGGTTAAGGATTATATGCCTTTAGTTGATCTGCATGCAATAGTTGTAGAATTATCAGCAATGTGCAAATTTAAGTGGTTCTAGGCCTAACGAGGCAGCCATTTGTTTGCATTTGAAACTTTCAGTAGAACAATGAAGTAAGTGAGCTGATGCACCAACTTCAGTGTCTTTTTACCCAGTGTGACGGAAAGTTAAGTTTCAATTTTGTGCACCGAAAATTTTGTCTTTTTGCCCGCTGGCTGAAATATTTCTTTTTGCGTAGAAACTCTCAACTCTGCGTGATTTTTTCTTGAGCACTTGGCCCTTTATCTTGCTTTATATTATATGCCTCGTATTGTAGAATATAGTGGAAATGTAACTAAGTTTTCTTCATTAAATACCTCGCGCTAGATACCAGTTTTCAAGGAAACCACTGAACATTCACTTTAAACTAATCTTTGTTGTAAAATTGCTGGTTGTTAGATTTCTTGGTTTCGCTTATGTGTTTTTAGTTATGTGTTTTTAGGTGTTTTTAGTCAATTTTCTGGAGGGCCTCATATTATTTTGGATAAACACTTTCATGTAATATTAATTCGTAATATTATTTTTAAATTTACGAATTTCCTCTTAAAATTATTGAAGATTATTTATCATAATAATTAGTTTCATCAGTATACCTTAATAACTGTTTATTAAACAATTTGAATTAAAGCGTTTATATTCTAGTGCCAGATTCAATATGAAAATATTTTTAATTGTGGAGCAGAATATATATTTCAACTTTTCAAGGAATATGAGTTCCAGTATTCCATGTTTTCTAAAGCAAAATTTTTTTGCTAAAGTTATCGGAGTTTCTCATCATTCGATTCTTCGAATAAATATTTCATTCAGAAAATGGCATTTCTGCTGACAAATTTTTCATGCCTTAAAGCCATACGCAGTTCTCAAAAAATGAAAAGTATTTCCATTGATAGAATTTGTTCTCGAATCTGTATTTGTCAGAATCTGTATTGAAGCACGGCAATTCTTCACCCTAACCTTTAAATGAGGAGAAGTTGCTGCGTTTAAGTGAAAGTTGAAAGGTTAGGGGGAAAAAAAAAGATAAGTAGATTTCAGATTTTACATTGCGCCCGAAGGGTATTTTTTTAACGTTTTGTGCGTTACCTTTATTTATTAAATATCATGTGTTTCGCACTTAAACCATAAAATTAGATTCAAGAACAATATTACAAAATAATTTTAAAATGAGCATATCTTTAGAATTCCCAATACACAGTCTCGCGCGCTTGGGATATAAATTTTTATTCTGTACAACGTTGCCATTACTCTCTTTGAAATCCTTGCGTTTGTTAAATCAAAAATTCGCTAAAGTTTTAAAAAATATGAAATCAATAATGAAATAATTTCTAAATTTCAAATTTGGGCTTCCAGATGTGAATATTCGGGTGGAAACGTACGTTATTCAAATTTGGATGGCTCTAGGTACCGTTGTTTTATCACAATGCGAGAAACATACATACATGTATGCAGATTCTTCATTATTTAAATTCTTTAAATATAATACAGGACTCTAATATTTGTTGGCAACAGTTTGAAAAGTGAATTTGTATCTATAGTAAACGAACGCAAATGCCAAAATTTATTAACTAATGTTTGTTGGCAACAGTTTGAAAAGTGACTCTGTATTTATAGTAAACGAACGCAAAAGGCCAAAATTTATTAACTAATATTTGTTAGCAACAGTTTGAAAAGTGAATCTGTATTCATAGTAAACGAAAGCAAAAGGCCAAAATTTATTAACTAATATTTGTTGGCAACAGTTTGAAAAGTGAATCTGTATTTATAGTAAACGAACGCAAAAGGCCAAAATTTATTAGCTAATATTTGTTGGCAAAAGTTTGAAAAGTGAATCTGTATTTATAGTAAACGAACGCAAAAGGCCAAAATTTATTGACTAATATTTGTTGGCAACAGTTTGAAAAGTGAATCTGTATTTATAGTAAACGAACGCAAAAGGCCAAAATTTATTAACTAATATTTGTTGGCAACAGTTTGAAAAGTGAATCTATATTTATAGTAAACCAACGCAAAATGCCAAAACGAAATTAATAGCCCTTCAGGGCAAATTGCCCTTTTGGACTAAAAAAAAAAAGATTTCCATCAAATGTAGGGTACCTCAACTAAAATCTTTTCGAAAAAAATGAAATATTTCACAAGCGAATATTTCTAATACTTGCGTGACTAACACTGTTTATTCAATATTCAATTTTATTTCTCCTGGAAAATCCTTTCATATTAACTTTTAAGTGTAAAATACCTTTTATATTAGTCGAAACGCACTGTAAACGGCCCAACAGCTGTGGGAGAGGGTAAAACTTCTGAATGCGAGTAAGCAGGATGCGGGTTCAGATGTTACAAGGGGGTTACTAGAGCTCTAACAAAGAACTAGAATTTTGGCTTTATTGTGCATTGCTGTACAATAGGTAATTCAATCCAATCCTAAGAAGATTAATAAGTAAAGTTGATTTTGATGTCGTTTTATCGAAAACATATTATAAATAAACATTTAAACAGCATCTTTAAAAAAATTCTTAAATATCAGATATAATAATAAACATTACAATATTAAAAATATAAAGAAAATATTTAAGAATATTAGAGACAGACAAATGAGAAAAATTATCTCTAATAGAAAATTAATTGATTGTTTAGATTAATTGTTGATTGAATAAATTAACAATTAATTGAATTAATTGGTGATTAGATAAAAATTTATTATTTATCATAAACATGCAAAATGAAATAGTATCTTAAAAATTTTTAGATGCTTTGTTCATTTACTGATAAGCAAAATCATACTTGCTACTTTATTCGCATAAATTTGTATAAAGTAGGGAGGTAGGGTCTAATTGTAATAATTTTTAAAAATCTTCTTTGATAGCATAAACTTGTTTGAGATTCAAGCTGAAGCTTAAGTGGCTTTGACGCTATGTTCTGTAAGAAGACAAAGGAAGTACGAAGGGTGTAAAAGACCCTTTTATTTAAAACCTTGTAATTTAACAGAATGCACATCTTATGCTTAAAGAACCAGCCACCATTTATGGTGTAGCTAAAAAATAATGAATTCAGTTTATAATTAAACTAAGTTAGCCGAAGAACAACAGAAACAATAATGTGCAAGTTGGCTCAAACCTAATACCGGCGTGATAATCCTAAAGGGAAGAATAACGCAACACCATAGACAGACTGCTTTTGTAGAGATTCAATTAGTAACGTGGCTCTCAGCAGGCGGAATACGCTCTGATTCAACATTCTAGAACTTTCATTCTTCTAGCAGGAAAATAGAAAAGGAGAAAGACAGTAAAGCTAATTAACATAAAATAACTGGTTAATTAAATATACATAATGTTTTACAACTGTAGTATTTTTTTACTTTTCTTTCTTTTTTTTTTTTTTAAATTTTTACAGTGTAGCTATATTCCTTCATCATATGCACAACTGCATCATGATGCATTCCTTTTGCGTCGGTCATTGTTACACTGTTTCCGAGGTGAAACCTTAAGGAGAGGTTTATTTTTATTTTTATTTTTTTTTTCCGTTTGCGAGCATTTAGCCGACTTGGCCCCTATTAAGGCCGGAAGTAGTGGCCACTTTATTGTGTTAGCAGCAAAAGGGTCTGCCACCGTTACATCCTATAGAGGGACCGACAATTACAGCCATGCTTGCGCCGGGATTCGAACCCGGGCCTTTCGGTATCGCAGTAGGTAAATGGATGACTCACAAAATCGTAAAGTCTAATATTTGAGGGCGAAAAATCAATTTTTCTATTTTGGGAAAGAAAACTCGATAGAATAAAATAATTTACATGTTAATATTTAAAGAAGAAAGTATAGGCTACTTGAATCGAAATCACGAGGCAAGTTGTAACATATTGCAACTTGTTTCGAGACTTTTTTACCCCTTGCCTCATGTATGAATTCAGGTATTTTTGCTGATTTATAGAAGAATATTGCAATTAGTAAAACAATTAAAGCAGGTTAGGTTAGGTTATTCAGTTATGGCAAAGCACACGAGGGCTATCTGCCTAAGGGAAGGGATGCCTTCGTGGAGGGCTTTCTAAGGGAAACTGGCTCGTATACACGTTACACATGGGGAAAACCACAAAACACCCATGCAGCCAGCCCGTTCGCGGGATTCGAACCTCGGACCGAACTACCAGTGTTGAGCGTCTTTACCGCTCGGCCGCTGGTGGGCTCCAATTAAAGCAGCATTTTAAAACTTAATACGTAGACAGAACAAAAAGGCATGATATTTTTAAAGAAAGATTAGTTAACTTATCTTAAATCAAAATTTACGAAATATTTTACTCCCATCAATTAGCTAAGATGTAGTAGATGCGCACAACCTCTCTCCCGTTTCCGTGGGGCAGTGACTTTGCTTATGTAATATAGCCAGTCATAACAAACATGTTTACTGAAAATACTGAACAAAATTTTTAGAAACCAGCACATAGGGTACGTGGTACTACTTGCCCTTGTTACAAATAGCCTCTAGCTCCCCTACTATAAAATATAATTTCGCAAAACATATTTTTGGAATATTTGAAATTTAAATTTGACTGATTATGTTTAGATAATGAAACATTACCTAAAAGGAAGTGCAAAAACACATTTTTAATATTTTAATTTTAATACAATATATACAAATCGCGTCTTTTAATTCACTGCATGTACTGACCCACTTAACTATCCAATTGTTTTTCAACTCATAAATCATCTACGGCAAGATACAGTGGGGGGGAGAAATATGGAACAGTTCTGTATCTCTCGTTCTACTGGACCGATTGACGAAATTCAAATTACATTTTTTATGCCTTGAAAGTGGTACTTGGGATATATATTACCCAAAATCGGACTTTTTCTGAAATAACATACCAAGTTTCTTTCATATTTCGAATCTACTACTCAAATTATGCCTAGATTTTAATTTTTGTAATATTTGGGAATAAATTTATAGAGAAATTTAAAAATTTATCTTGGCGCATTTTTTTTTCAGTTTGCGCCATAAATAATTCACTTGGCTAACTTTTCAAGTTATAGCAACCTGTTTTCCTTTCCTTTTTTTCATTGTCCAGAAACGGAAAAATGTCATCCTTCATACTTTCAGATAATTTTAACAAAGTGCGTAAATCACATTTGGTGTTATTATCGCTTATAACAGATATGCAAAATTTCAAAAAGCGCCAATATGTAACACGTATATCTTACGAAAGTGTGAATAAAATAATTATTTCCAAGTATGCTTATAAATACATCTACTTTAAGATGATGGTAAAATTATATAGGTTGTACATACAAATTTTTTTCCGGAAAAATACGAATTTTAAAAACAAATCATAAAAATGGGCGAATTTTATTTGGAATGAATCTAAATTTCGAAATGTGGAAGAAAAAATTAAAAAGGTTTAATAAAAAAAGAGATATTAATAAATATTATATACCACATTCAATTAACATGGAGGAGCCAAAATTTTGAGAGCTAAATTTTTAAAAATTACTCGAGCGATTTTTACAAAACTTGGCAGTCTGGCATAATTTGATTCATAGAATTGAAATAGGTAAGCAAATTGGTTAGCTGTTTCAGAAAAAGTCCGATTTTGTGTCAAAATACCAATGTTAGAACAATGCTATATATAAATGTAATATGTATCCTAAGTCGCGCTTTCCAGACATGGAAAACGCAAGTTGAATTTCCTCAATCGACCCAGTAGAACGGGAGATTTAGAACTTTTGCATTTGTTTTTGCACAGTGTGCAAGTAACTCTTGTATCTTCTTTCTCCAATGCAGATCTACTGATTTTTCCTGATCTGTACTTGAAAAGAATGTAATTGCTAGACCCTCTTCTCGGTTACAGCCGAAAACATCGTGGCGAAAACGTCGCGGAGAAAACAAGGGAAGGCGAAAACGTCGTGGTGCAAAACATCGTGGGAAAAAATAACGCAAAGAGAAAACATCGCAGTTCTGCAACATTGTGATGCAAAATATCGTCGTCGAATATAAAGCGGTTGAAAAACTTCGCAATTTAAAAACATCATCGTCGAAAATATCGTGGTAAAAAATAAAGTACCCAGAAATCAGCGCATAACGATAACATCGCAGACATGCGTTTTTCAGGCTTTAATAATTGTTAATGGATTTAATAATTTGCATAATGATTTATAAGAGCAAGGTGGAAAGAAGGATAATTTTTACTTTCATATTTTTAATAACTAATAAATTTTTAAAAAACAAGAACTAATTTTCATTATAAGAGTATCAGATTAACAAAAGTGAAGAAAATAATATCATAATTAACTTAGCAATTTTCATAGATAAGTTGATTCAGTTACTTATCTTTCTTTTTCTATTCTTTTTTAGATTATACTTTTCATGAAAAATTACCAGTAAAACTTTATAAAAAAAATCTGAAAGGATTCAGATTTTAGATTGCGTCCAAAGGGATCTTGCTTAATAATATAATAACTTGCCGAACGAAACAAACATTAAACTAAACCCAATACGAACACAAAAACCAACCCAATATAATTCCAATAGTCAACCCAATACAATTCCATTAATCCATCCAGTACAGACCCAATAACCAACACAGTACAATTCCAAAAATTCTAATAGCCAACCCAATGCAACTTCAATTACCAACAAAGAAACATAAGCATTAAATAGAAAAGTAAATCGGACATTTTTGTGAAACGACGCAAAACGCCCAAACGAAAGTAATAGTCCTTCGGGACTACATCGCTTTGGACTAATAAAAAATAACATGGCAATAACATAAGGTGTTAATTATCCTAACCTGAAACCAAAAAAGTTGCCAACAGAAGCTTTTTATTTAAAATGCTGACGTTGACGAAACATGTTCGACATGCAATGACGTCACATGCAATCGCGTGCTTTCTTTAACGTCTGAATAAGACCTTATATAATAATATGTTTAATGTTTGCCAATGCTATTTTTATTTCATATTTTATGAACATTGCAAATTTTTGGTTAACAAACTGTATAATTTGAAAGCGAGCAGTGGTAACACTTTTATAAAGAAAGGAGATTTTTATCTCCGGCGCACGAGACTGTTGCCACTCGGAAAACTTGCAACCCAATGCAACTTCAATTACCAACAAAGAAACATAAGCACTAAATTGAAAAGTGAATCGGACATTTTTGTGAAAAGACGCAAAACGCCGAAACGAAAGTAATAGTCCTTCGGGACTACATCCCTTTGGACTAATAATTTATTAATGACCTTTGTTATTTAAATATGCCAGTTTAAAATTAAGGGCCGTAAGTTGTGTTAATTTTCTATGCTTAAGTTTCCATGTTACATTTTCAGCAAATATTTATTAGTTAATAAAAAATATGAAAGTGAAAATTATCCTTCCTACCATCTTGCGCTCACAAATCATTATGCGAGTTCTTACAATTATTAAACAATCATTAAATTTTATAATGATTAAAGCCTAAAAACGCATGTCTGCGATGTTAGCGTCATGCGATGATTTGTAGGTACTTTATTTTTTACCACGATATTTTTTAACAGCGAATGAACCGCTTTATTTTCGACGACGGTGTTTTGCACCACGATGTTTTAGAACTGCGATGTTTTCTCTTTGCTTTATTTTCTCCCACGATGTTTTATGCCACGACGTTTTCGCCTTGTGTTGTTTTCTCCGCGTCGTTTTCATCCGCGATGTTTTTGCCGATGTTATCGGCTGACATCCCTCGTCCTTGAGCATTCTTCCATATATACATATATCTTAAGTGTTGTTTCTTAAGCATATCAATTGTTGTTTTCATTTTGCTTATCGAATACACAAGCTTCAACTTTAAATTGGAAGGCATAACGTTATATGTGCAGTGCATTTCTTTGGATGCCAATCAGCTTAATAGCTTGGTAATAAGACTAAACTGTTTAAACCTGTTTTCCTCCGCATTTTTTAAAACGATGCTAATTTTCCATTTAAAAGTAAAAACGAAGTTTATTGGATTCTTCTTTAAAAGAAGCATTTTACTCTGCGAATTTTTTTTAGCTCAAAGAGTGTTAGCCCAGAAGGGCTATTTATTTCGTTTCGGCATTTTGCCTTGAAAATTTTAAATGTTCCTTTCACTTTTCAAATTGTTGTCACCAAATATTATCTCCCTGTGGTACATTTAAAGAAATTATATAATAAAGAATCTGTACACATGTGCGTATGTTTCTCGCATTGTAATAAAACAACGGTACCTAGAGCCATCAAATTTTGAATAACATAATCTTCCACTGAATATGAGCATCCGGAAACCCTAATTTGGAATTTGAAATTTGTTTCATTTGATATATTATATTTTGTAACACTTTAGAAAATTTTTGGTTAACAAACTCAACAATTTCAAAGCGAGTCATGGCAATAATACTGCACGAAAAAAATTATCTCCAGCGCGTGAGACTGTGTATCGGAAATTCTAAAGATATGTTGATTAAAAATTATTTTGCGATATTGCTGTTGAACTGAGTTTTATGGTTTAAGTGCGAAGAACGTGATATTTAATAAATGAAGGTAATATAAAAAACGTTAAAAACGCCCCTTTCGATGCTACGTAAAATCTGAAGCTTTAAGACATTTTTTTTATGTTATTATTATATTTTTAATTATTATTTTCTTTGTGTTATTTTGTCTGTTGACAATCTTTTAGGGAAAGGGAGAAGAAGATCTGTTAAACATTATATACTAACAATTTAGTGAATCTCAGTGACAGATGCATGCTTCGTAAGAAAAGTTTTGATCTTTTAATAGCATGGATAAAATCCTCAAGTATTGCGACTTGTCCAAGAAATTGTCCTAATTAAAAATATATGCTCCAAATCGCACAATCGAATTTTTCTTTGGTAAAACACGTTTTTCATATGCTGTAATTGGCGCTTGAAGAAGACTTACAGTGCGAAGGGAAAAAAAGAGTTCTAGTTTACGACAGTGAAACGTAAATCATATGATTACTATAGTGAAACCGATAGTCCATTGGAAGAAAAGTGATCGGGAAAAAAACGATCTGATGTTGCACTGTTTTTGAAAGTCTATAAACCTCAGAATTTGTTCTAAGATAAAAAATAATTGATCAAAACTGTTCCTAAATGCGATCCCTGCTCTTTTTGAAACTGAAAAAAGCAACAACAACCAAATAAATAAATAAACAAAAATATCTGAAATCTTTCAGATTTTATATTACGCCCAAAGGGACTTTTTTTTAATTTGTATGCTACCTTTATTTATCGAATATCATGTTCTTCGCGCTTAAACCGTAAAAAAAAAGATAATTCAATTCAACCATAATTCGTCCACTAAAACCATTATTCAATTCAAGTGTAATATCACAAAATAATTTAAAAAGAGCATAGCTTTAGAATTTCCGATACACAGTCTCGCGCGCTGGAGATAAAAAATGTTTTTTTTGTTTAGCTATTGCTCGTTTAAAATCGCGAGTTTGTTAATTTAGAAATTCGTTAAAGTTTTACAAAATATAAAACAGATAATAAAAGAAATTTCAAATTTGGGTTCCAGATGCCCATATTCGTTTTGAGAACAACTTTATTCAAAATACGATGTCTCTACAGTACCGTTGATTTTCACAGTCGTCGCAAAAAGTGATCGCCGACTACATGGTAACTGAAAAAACGTCAACTCTAATAGACTGTAAGTCTTTTTTATAGCTGCTCGTGAAGTTTTGTGAGATTTTTTATGCAGTCCATATCCACCGCACAAAAACAGGTTTGAGTAAGTCGAGATGTCAACCAAAAACATCCTTCAAATTTGTTCGAGAACAGTCAAAATGGGTTTCTTCCTTGAAATATAATACCCGAAAATTTTCGTGATTACAATACTTACTTGAATTAAGTAAAAGTAACTATAGTTCTTATAACTTTTTATTAATTTTTAATAAATTTTTATTAACTAATGCAGCTATTTTTTGACAGATTTATGAAAGCTTTGGAATGATTCTTAAATAAGCACATGCTTGAAAGAATGACTATCGTATTAATGACATGTTGTGGACACATTAAGTTTTTTTTTTTTAAGGAAGAAGCTGAAGAAATGAGCAGTGGCCTTACCGGGACTCGAACCACGGACCTCTTGATTACGCGCCGAGCGTAAGGACCACTACACCGCGAAGGAAGGCTAAGAAGGCGGGAGAAATACCTTATATACGCCCCCTTCTAGAGGGCGATTAGGGATTAATGGACCCAATCACCAAATCCTGGTTTTGGAGAATCATCATTCATCACATTTTCTTTTTTTTAGTACAGACGCCACTGTAGAGACATAAGGTATTTTTTTAAAGCAGAAGAAATGAAAAATAAGCAATCCCCCGGGCGGAACTCGAACCACAGACCTCTCAAATACGCGACGAGCATACTGACCTCGACGCCACGAAGGCAAGCGAAGAAGGTGGGAGAATACTTTGTAGAGACATTAGGTTATTTAGAAAGCAGGAAAGATGAAAAATGAGCAATCCCCTCGCCGGGACTGGAACCACGGACCTCTCGAATACGCGTCGAGCGTGCTGATCACTACACCACGAAGGCATGCGAAGAAGGCGGGAGAAATACCTCATAACTTTATAATTTGACTTTATGTGTATCAATAAATTAGCTGTATGTTTTCTGTAAAATTTACTGATATAATTACTATCAAACCCTTTACCTCCGAGGCAATAAATGTTTGGCGAAAATACCTGGTTCATTTAAAACATTTAATTCTTGAAGTTGTTGCAAAGGAGATGATTGATATATGAAGTTTTAAATTGGTTATAACTCTGCTACTGAGTTTTATTTATGAATGTCTGCTTACTTGGCTTGTCTGCTTCATTACAAACTATTTCTTTTAAGTTTATGGCTTTAACTAACACACGCATATAGAATAAAACTCAATAGTATTTTTTATGTCCACTACTATTAGTTTACAACTTTGTAAATGTGAAAATATATAGCAGAGAAAAGCTAGATTAACTTACCTATCTTAGTCGATCAGTTAACAAAATTAGGTTAGTTGACTTTTAGAATTACAGTTACAGAGAAAGAGTTTCTTTCAAACAATGCACATAAATATTCGTTTCAAGTAATCACCTAAAATCGGTTATCAAACGCAAACGACAACTAAAAACCCTACGAACACTTAGAATTACAGACTGAAAGTAATTTGTCGAAGCTGGAATTAACGTTTCTAGCTTTTAAACTCTATTTTGCGTCTTCTTAATTTACATAAACTTTTGGTTTGAGCAAATGCACGTAAAATGAAATAAAGAGGAGACAGGGTAGTTTTTAAATTAACCTTAATGGTTCTTAAACGTTAACTGCCAAATACTTGTTTTGGTTTAGATGCAAAGGTTACTGGCAAAGCTCCCTCTAAGTGAAAATGCTTTTGTGTGAAAAAGAAAAGGCTTGTGGGAAAATACAGTTTCGTAGCGACTGGAATTAAAAACGGGAGGGCAAATCTACTTATATTTTATATAATTTATTGACAAATAATCCTTTCCATTTGAATATTACTTATATTCAAGATATAAATACAAGTTATTAACCAATTAATAATTTTTAAAGGAAAATGGATTCATTGGCAACATTGTATTTCATATTTAGTTTTGACAAGATTGAAAAGGAGCTCTTGGATTTTGTTTGAAAAATAACGTGAAAGTAACTGCTATAAAACCAAAGTATGAGAAACTTCTATTATCATGGAGAGATGTATTGTAAATAACAAATTAATTAATGCCAAATTGTGCCTCTTTTACTTAGCAGCGTCAACAATATATCAACTGTCTATCTGTTTGTCCGTGTATTTCTTTATCTACTATTTACTTATTCTTCAGTCTGTTCATATAAATATACTGCTAATTGTCTGCCTATCTATCTTTCTACGTAACTGTGCATCCTTACTGAAAAGAACCGAGAATGGGGGAAGAGACCTTAGGAAAAAAAATGCTCTTGTAGATGAGAGACTAAGAAAAATTAACTCGTATTTGCTTTAAAATGTAAAAACTACAAATTTCCATTGGAGCTAGGAAAGCAAAAGGAATGAATTAATAGTCTACTATAATCTTATAAGGTATTTTTCCAGCATGCCTTCGTGGTGTAACGGTTAGCACACTCGGCGCATATTTGAGAGGTCCAAGTTAGAGTCCCGGCGAAGGCAGTGTATATTTTTCTTCTCTCCTGCTTCAAATAACCTATTAATCTAAAGTGGCGCCCGAACTAAAACGTGTTGAACGATGATTCTTCACCACCAGTATTAGGCGATTGGGTCCCCTAATTACCAGTTGCTTTTAAAAAGGGGTGTGTATTAGGATTAGGATTAGGAACGGGGAAGACGGGCACCACACCTTTACCCCGTTTGGTTAACTGGTTTAGCGCCGTCTTCCCACTAAGTGATCCCAGCCGTTTTTAGAATGAATACATAAATTACATCATACTTAGTAATAAAGATACATAAATACATAATGCATACTTATCCTCTCACTGTTATTTGCATTACTATACAATACGGATATTTACATTGCATTAAAAGAATACTTACATTAAAATACCATAGAAGCATACTTACGTTCTTACTGATACCTGCATTATAGTAGGAATTGCTTATATATCCTTTACAATAGATGCATACCTACGCTTTCTCTGATACTTGCATTACAGTAGGAATTGCTTATATATCTTTTACAATAGATGCATACCTACGCTCTCTCTGATACTTGCATTACAGTAGGAATTGCTTATATATCCTTTACAATAGATGCATACCTACGCTCTCTCTGATACTTGCATTACGATACAATACGGATACTTACATTACATTACACTGAATATAAGCATACTTATATTCTTACTGATACTTCCATTACATAGGAGTTACTTATATACAGATTACTGTAGATGCATACTCTGTAAGGTTTTAGTTTAAACTAACAAAGTTTTATTTTAATTTTCCCTTTCCTATGTGTTCTTATTTCAACTTCCCGTTAGAATGAGCGCGCGTTTCAGCTTTATGCTAATTTGAAATGGAGCCAAGTTTATATTTAAACGGTAGCGAGGAACTACTCAGTGTGAGAGAGATTTTAGTCTCAGATCGCTGCAGCTCTGTTCGACGTTGGCCTGACTAGCTAGTATTTAAATTCTAAGCCTTAGCGCTGTTACTCTATTACTTATTGAAGTAAATCTAAGTGCGTTATATTAGTTAAATCTTGCTACGCACCATTTAGCATAAAGGCCAACTTCGTGTTTATAGTTCTGTGAGCAATGATTACTTAATATTCTACTTAACTTTAGTATAAATTATTTGATTGTTCAGTTTAGACCCAAGTGCGGTCATTATTTTCTGTATCCCTCCCGAGTTGGGAAGAGGCTGTACATAATTGTGGTTTAATAATAGAGGATTTTAAATCCTTCTTACGTGCAGTTCTTCTACCACTTAACCACAGTTTTCTACCACAGAACATAGCTGCATTCAGCTCCCTGTTCAAGATCAGGACTTAGTTTACTTCACAAATATGTTCGCCAAGGGTATGCACCGAACACTCAGTCCTGACAACTCTTGTTCTCTTCCTTTATGCATGCCTTGGTGGTGTAATGACCAGCACACTCTACGCGTATTCGAGAGGTCCGAGGTCCGGCAAAGGCACTGCTCATTTTTCATGTACTTCTGCTGCAAAAATATCTACTGTCTTTATAGTCTTACCCAATCCTTCGCGAATATATCTAAGTGTAAAAGGATTAAATTGAAGTAACTGTATTTATTTATTAAGATTGGAACGGTGTCAAAATTTAGGTACGGAGAGAAATAATGCATAAATATATTGCATTTTAATATTTTGCTTGGAGCTTTCAGATTAGCCTGACTCTCGGTACAGAAATAAAATTTCCGATTTCCGATTCTCATTTTCAGAATAATGATTTCGCTTTGTAGTAAGCCCAGTGTAGGTTATTTTGCATTTATTTCATTCTTTAATTGTTCATTACTAGAAAAAAAATTTTTTTAGTTTCCTTCCCCCCCGCTAAAATTTTCAAAGCCATATTTTACATTTGTCATTAATCACCCATGAGTGGCAACAAGAAATCCGTCAAAGCAATGTAATACAGCTGCATGTCTGTTGTAAAATCCGAGCTTTTATAACGTATAATCATTCATTACGTTATTATCAGCGAACGAGAATCATTAATGCTCGGAGTGCGATCCTAAAACCACGTCGCGATATCCGGATACGTCGCTTCATATTAATGTACTATTAGCGATATGATGGTTGCGCGATTTCATAACAAGATATCGTCGTTACAGAATGACTCCCAAACTAATGTTCTTGCGAAAAGCCGCAGTTTATAATTCTTCGGGCTTCCGGAGCTGTCGTGAAAATGCACTTCATCAGTGGGGTAATTTAAGCGAAGCTAAGCCTAACGTGGCGGAGTAAACTAATTTAATTCTTCTGTCCTTTCCTAACGATCTACCGAAGTCTTTGCACAAAGAGCGTAAGTAACAATTTGAAACCCCCAAAAGAATAATCAATCTCTGGAAAAGCATGGTACTAGTAAAGCTTCTCTTAAATTAACTTACATCCCAGATTAAGCGAGGTCTTGATTTATTGATCTTAAAGGAGTCTGGTTCTGAACCGGAAAAGGAGGTCAATAAAGGAGGCCGCGCTTGGTGATTAACCGGTTGGACCCTGTGTTCGTTTCGGTATCGGGTAAAGAATTTTTGGATCTTGGTTACAAATGGGTATCGATTTCTGATTCCTTTTGTATCGATGTTAGAATGTTGTTTTGTTAAACACACCACTTTTATCGGGATGTGTACGTGTGCGTGTGGTGTTTTGTGTCATTAGATTACGCTCGCAGAGGGGCCCCAGGGCGACTCAGACGGTATTTTACCGATCGAAATACGGACCCAGTTGGAAACATTCTGCTCGATCTCCCTTAAGTAACTCGCAAGAATCTAATAAAACAGATTTATCCGAGCACAATTTAATTTCGCAGTTAACTGCTAACTCAGTTTTTTGCTTTTGTAATTCTTAAAAAGCGGATTCCTCCTTTAGCACGTCAATTGTCTTCTTAAAATAGACAGCAATATATGATTCTAAAATAGCTTTGAAGTTCCTTTCTTTCTTTTGCGGTGTCAGTTGCTTTATCTCTAAGAACCTTCTTCTCTCATTTTGTAGGTTTTTTTTAATGTTTTTGGGACACTTTTAATTTTGTTTAAATATGATTTCATTGACATAAAATTATAAAGTCATTAAGTTTATTTAAACCTGAAGACGTGAAAAATGTGCAATACCCTCGCCGGGGCTCTAACATCCAACCTCTGGAATACACGCCGAGTGTGCTGGCCATTACACCACGAAGGCATGCTAAGAAGGCGGGAGAAATACCATATATACTCCCCCTTTTAAAGGGCAACTGGGGATTAGGGGACCCAATCGCGAAATCCTGGGGGTGGAGAATCGTATCCAACACTTTTTCTCGTTAGGGCGCCACTGTAGAGCCATTAGTATTTTTTTGACAAAATTCGTCGTTATTTTTGGTGGTCATCACGCAGGAGTCGTGATAAATGAGCAATGCCCTCGCCGGGACTCTAACCTCGGACCTCTCGAATACGCGTCGAGTGTGCTGGCCCTTACACCACAAAGGCATGCTAAGAAGTGGGAGAAATAACCTTAATATATACTTCCTCTTTCAAAGCGCGATTGAGAATTAGACCATCTAATCGCCAAATATTGCTGATGACGAATTATCGTCCACCCTCTTCCAGTTCGTCCTCGGTTGTAGACATTAGGATTATTTTGAAGGAGGGAATGTTAAAAAATGGGTGATGCTGTCACCGGGATTCGAACGTGGATCTCTCGAATACGGGCCGAATCTGCTACCATTTGCACCACGAAGGCATGCGAAAAGGAGGGAGAAAATTCCTTACATCCTCCCCCTTTTAAAGGGCGACAGAGGATTAGGAGACCCAATTTCCATGTCCTGGATTTGAAGAATCATCATTGACTATTTTTTAGTTCGGGTGCCACTATAGCGTCTTCAGTTATTTTGAAGCAAGAGACGTGAAAAATGAGAAATAGCCTCGCCGGGACTCGAACTCTGGACCTCTCGAACACGCGCAGAGTGAGACATGTGGAAAGGAAGGAGAAAATACCTTATAAGTATTTTGACCCTTCAAAAACTCTTTAGTTGCTACAACAGAAAATATTTGCTACATCTTTAGGCTACCGAAACATCAAAATATTTAACGTTAAGTTTCCAAATTTGATTTACGTTTTAAGAAATTTGTTTTGAGTTCCGTTTCTTGAGAAATTACATATTTAATCCTAATATAAAACATAAATTTGCTGAGCAACAAACCAACCCACGCTCCAACCGCTACTGCATGAAATCTTATATGATCTGTGGAATATTTTTAATTTAATCTAAGTAACTTGCATGATTATATTTAACTTGCTGAGAGCCTACCAACCCACTCGCTGTCTCTAATTGTATGAAATTTAATATAAATTGTGGATAATAATTACCTTTCCCAGGAAATTTTACATTGCAAGTTATCTTCATTTAATCGCAAAGATTACTTTTTGAAATTTTGGAATCTGAAACGCAGTAGAATTTTCTGCCGCGTTTTCATTATACAGAAAATATTCAGTGATGTCAACTGTTCCTGTAATGTCACTTTTTATACGAGCGGATCGCACTCCAGATGCAGTAAAATTACATAAATAAAATATATTTTATCAGAAGCTGGTTTGGCGCTTTCGTTGTTTAAGTAATACCGTACTCACTCTCATACAAAAAAGTCTTGGTATTCCAGACAAATTCAAAGTTTGAGATCTTAACATTGGTATCCAACTAAAAGAAAAACATCTGGAGTAGGCAAGAGTTATATTAGCCGTTCTGTCTACTTCGTACCTAAATAATAACACTGGTGAACTGTGCACCGAGTGAACTTAAAACTGGGCAGACAGAAGACTGAACAATCAAGAGGGGTAAATGGTACATACTTTAATTACTGATATGAATAGTCAAACCATAATAATCACATAAATAATACGAAAGTGGTTGCATTCATCAGCCCCACACATATAGTGATTGTCCTCTCATGAGGAAAATATAATTTAAGTCCTAACTAAATTCCATACCTTCAAAATTGTATACCTATAATTAAAACGTTATTTTTCTCAAATCCTCTTTATTTTGAAAATATGTAGAGTCATTAAGTTATTTTGATCCCGCATACTTTAAAAATGAACAGTGCCCTCTCCGGGACTCGAACCTGAACCTCCAAAATACGCGCCGAGTGTGTTAACCGTTGCACCATTAAGACGTGCAGAAAGAAGGTACAAAATAATGCTACGAAATGTCCAGCCGCGATAAGATAGCTTCCCCGCAAAGGGTTACCAGAACATGACAAGAGAAAAGCAGAATTGCCATATTTAGTGAGAAATCGCGCATTTGGCGATAAAACTGACGACATGCCATAGACGGATGGAGAACCTTCTGAAGCGAATTCTTAGCGGTTTGGCAACAGAATGTTCTCGAAGGCAGCCAAGCGCTATATAAACCCTGCCTGTACGCGGAGTGGCAGTAGTCTAGTTTATCGAGTTCATCGTCAGCGTGTGCCACGAGTTTGTGAAACGTAGAGTTTTCTCTTGAGTGTGCTGAACTCAGAGGACAATCGAAACGAGTCGGGAGCTGTACTGTACACGAGTTGTAGCGTGGAGAGTCTCGAGTGTACGTTGAGTTCCGAGAACGGCCGAACTGAGTCGGGAGCCGTACTCTAGTGCTTTGCCGTCTTCATCTTATAGCCTGATAACCTGAAGACTGCGCTGCTGATTGTTTCAGAGTCTTTTTCGTAATTTATCGACGACTGTAAACGTGTTTTTGGAGCTGTCTTGAAAATTACTGGCTAATAAATTGTTTTTTCATTCTTCATCAAGTGTTGTCGTCAATTGCCTTAAATCTACGAACCATAAGAAACGAAACAATATACTTCCCTTTTAAACTGACTAGGGTTTAGGCCTAATTTGTCAGTTGCCAAATCTTGATAGTGAAGAATCATCATCCACCACGTTTTTATTCGGGCGCTATTGTAGAAACATTAGGTTGTTTTGATTCTGCAAACATGAAAAATGAACAAAGCCCTCGCCGAGACTCGAACCTGAACCTCTCGAATAGACACCGAGTATGATAAACTTCACCACCAGGATTTGGCAACATCACCACGAAGGCATGCAGAGAGGAGGGAGAAAATACCTTGTAAACATCTTTATTATAGGCGGCTTAAGTGTCTATTTGTCGCCGATAGTTTATTGGTTGCTTACGTAACTGTAGTAACCAATGGGGTGAAGTTGCCACGGCATTCAAACAGTAAAATAAATTTTATCACAATAGTTATCATGGTATTTAAATATTTTTAATTCATACAATTGTTGCTTATTATGCATTTAACTATATTTAGAAACTTGCAAACGTTGAGAAATTGAAGGAGAAGAAACCAACTAAACCAGTTGTGCATAGTACATCTCAGGTGAATTGATCCAAACTCCTACGCTAAATATCCTTTCGCGTAAGGAGTTTTAAAATTTTGCCCCATTTTATTCCGACATTGTATTTTAAACTGAATTTTCAGCTGAACGCAAAGAAACGCTGAAACTTGTTAGAGGGAACGTGAATATTTGTTTGCATTAGCAATCATCTCTTTTTGAAGCACTTTGCAACTGAACGCAAATTGAGCGTGTCAGGGGAAGGTGAACATTTGTTTGCATTAGCAATCATCTGTTTTTGAAACAATTTAAGGCTGAACGCAAATCGAGCCTGTCAGGGGGAAGGTGAACATTTGTTTGCTTTGGCAGTCGTCTGTTTTACATGAAAACTACGTCTTAACTTAATTTAGTATACCTCCTAGAAAATACAGCACTGAAGAGGAGAGAAAAGGGAGTAAAGCTGCACAAAAACGGCTTTCTTGACAAAAAGAAACCACTGAGCAAAGAAAGAAATGTCCCGCCAGTGGTTTCCTTCATTGCACTTTACTTTAAGCAATTAAGCAAGTAGAAGGGAGAAACCCCGTGGGGCAGTAAGCAAAGGGGCGTCTTCGCCGCCTGCCCTGGGTAATTCAGTTTGAATAGGCAGACACCTTTGCACAAATCATTTTAATTACAATTTATAATATCTCGAACATCGGTCATTTCGAATGAACCTTAATATAGAAGCATTCGGTTTCTAGGAAAGTTGTATTTATTTCACAGCTTGACAGTAAATGTCCTCGTAGCAACGCTCTTGAATATCTATTTTCTGAAATACATAAAGAGGAAATATGGACCAACATATAAATGTATTCGTTCTTATCGTTTAAGCTTGAGCTCTGTTATAGCTTTTGAATGAAGCTTTGTTTCCATGATGTCATCTTTACGGCTTCAAGTATGGATGCAGAGTTTTCGAGTTAGGTTGTCAGTTTAACATCACACTCAATGAAGGTCGGTGCAAGAATGTAATGCAAAATATTGTATCATGCGCTTCCGCGCGTCAGTATCGACTGTCATGTTAAGCTCCGTTCAAGATAACGTAAAAAAAGGTTTTCTTTACATTTACTATATTACATATTGTATTTATAATTGCATATTATATTAAAATTTATTTACTGGGTACTTTTTATCTAATAATTTTTAGCATATTATTTTTTCGTCATCTACTACGTTTTTATGTGCTCATTTCGTGCATTGTGTTCTTGATCTTGGAATTCTGAATTTGTCGACATTTAAACTGTTAAAATACTCAGTGAGACACTGAAACAGATACAGAAATTGTTTTGATGGAACTGTTCTCATTATGAAAGTGTTCAGTACATTTGGCTATCAAGTGAAAGGTACAAAGGACAGTTCTGTATGTCCCATTCTACTGAGCCTATTGACGAAATTCAACTTATTTTTCATGTCTGAAAAGCGCGCCATAAGATGTGTACTAGATTTATACATAGCTTTGTTCTAATGTAGGTATTTTGACACAAAATCGAACTTTTTCTGAAATGACATGCCAGTGTTTTTCCATATTTCCATTTTACGACTAAAATTATGCGAAACTGCAAAATTTTGAAAAAACCGTAAAAGTAATTTTTAAAAAATTACCTCTCAAAATTTTAACTCCTCAAATGTTAATTGAATTTGATGTACACTCACGTTTGTGAAAATTGCAACACCATGAAGGACTTACGCGAGTGAGCTGAAATTTTCAGGAAATGCAAAGTAGCGCATGATATGCAAATGATTAGAATTGCAAATCCGTAGCGCATGCGTATGCTGAGCAGCGCCCTCTGAACGGCTGATGGATCCGAATAAATAGACGGCTGTAGCGAGGCGTGTATGGTTATCGGTGGTTATCTGCTAGTGGTAAACGTTAACTCAATCTGTACTTATGCCTCGTGCAAAGTGTTTACTAACAAAGTGCAGTGTTGTGTGACAATAATTGGACTACACAGTATCAACAGCAGTTCTAATACAGAAGAAGAACAGATGAAATTTAGCAACCCAAGGTAGTCGAATTAGCATAAATTAAGATCCTAATTAATTTCTAAAGTTCTGTTTCAATTAACAGTCTTATATTACATACACGTTATTCTCTACACATTAGGAAATTTTAACATGATTTAGTAGTTTATTCAAGTGTTCTAACTGAAGACTCTAAGTTGTAGATAAAGTCATACTGGATTTAATTAACTTAATTAATTAGCTTAATTAAGATGTTGTTCTTGTAATTTCGTTTTAACTAGTGGCGTTGTAGTGTTAGACAACAGTTTCTGTTTTACCCAATAGTTTTAATGTATGTATGTTAAAGTAGGGCAGACCAGTATTTGTGTACGCGTAATTAATTAACATAATTAAGATATTTCCTAAGTGAATTTGTTTGGGTTGCGCTGTCGTTCTATAGAAAACAGTTGACTGGTATAGCCAATAGTTCGAATATATGATAAATAGGGCATTTTGGCAATTGTGAGCGCGTAATTAATTAACTTAATTAATTTACCTAATAAAGAATTTCTATGTGATATTGTTTTGACAGCGTTGCAGTATATACTGTAACGTGTTTGTTTTAATGCCAATAGAATACATATTGCTTAAGTTTTTAATTGATTTTAACTGGATTTTAATTGAATCTTTTATCATATATTGCATTTAAAATTTTTCACTGTCACATTGTGTCATATCTTGTCACACTCTGATCTTATTGTAATATTTTGACTTTCATATAACATATTGACCAGTTAATGCTAGTAGTACACATATTGCCTAATTTTGTAATTGATTTTAATTGAATTTCAATTGATTTTATTGTCATATATCGCATCTGAACTTCTCAGTGTTTTATTTTGTCACATACTGTCACTTACTGATTACTTTGTCACATCTGACTTTCATGTTACAAATTGACCACCTAATGCAAGCAAACAGTATGAGTGTGTAGTGTAGGTTTCTAAATTTTTACTCATTCTTTTTTTTTTTTTTTTTATTATTGACACATATTGAATTTTGATTTTCTCACTGTCACAGCCTGTTGTATAGTGTCACACACTGATCGCATTGTCACATTTTGACCACGTACTGTAAGCAATTAGAATAAGTGTATAGTTTAGGCTATTACAACAAGTGTTTACATAGCAAAGTTAATAGTGTTTATGTGTATAGTGTGCATACAGTGAGCAGCGTAAAGAGAATAGTGTGCATATAGGGCAAGTGAATACCGCATATGATAGTGCAAGTGATTAGGGCATATTCATAGTGCAAGTGTACAGTGTGCAAACAGTGAATTGTGCATTATAATAGTACAAATGAATAGTGCGCACATAGTGAATAGTGCAAGCGATTAGTGATTAGTACATAATAATAGTGCAAGGTGAATAGTGTGCAAAAAGAGGACGACGCAAGTGATTAGTGCATTTTAATAGTGCAAAGTGCCTAGTGCAAGTGAGCAGTGTGCTTAGTGAATAGTGCAGGAGAATAGCGATCAAGGTTTACATGACTAGTGCAAGTGTGAATATTACCAGTAAACATTGTATATGCGAATTGTGCTTTAAGTATTTAGTGTCACAACAAAGTGTGTCTCTGTGCATTAACCGTATAACACATTAATAGTGCAGATAAGTTCGATAGAGCTTCGTCAAAGTTAATAGTCATATAGCTATCTGCAAGTAAAGTAGATAGTCTGTGAGTATAGTGTCTGTGCGAAAAGTGATCAGTCACACAGTGCGGCACAAGATTTCGTGCAATAGTGCTAACAGTGTGCTAAGTGTGTCAAGTATTTACAAGTTTACCAAGTGTGACACAAGTGTCATCTCAAAGAGTTAAGTGCCAGTGTTTATAGTTTTTTTTTCTATTTTAAGCACATAATTGCTCAGTGCTGTGTTCCACTCTGACATGACACGTCCGTCAACTTTACCAGACGAGGCAGAAACTACCCCACAGGATAACTTGAACACGGTGGTATTGCTGACGTCTGAACTCACACACGAAGAACGAATTGCAGCTCTAGCTAAAGATATCAGACTAATTGCCGACACTCATAGAGGAGGCAGACACATTCTTCCCCAAGACTTAAGGGACAGGCTTAAGCAGTCACTGGAAGTGTTACAAAGCTTCGCGATCCAAGGTCCAAACTGCAGTCCCAAATCGCCAACACACGAGACAGGTACTAACACATCTACCTTTGTCTGTTGCGCTTTAGAGCACGTCCAACACAGAGCAGGACCAAGTGATACAGCATCAACAAGCCTTTTCACTGACGAAGAAACGGCTGTAATTCCCCAGGTGCACATCCCAAGAACTTATGCGGAGGCGGCAAAGCTGATCCAGAAGCCCAGTCAGACTAAGAAGCCCAGCATCCATACTCTGCTGATCTATCCAGCTCATAACTCCCAAGGAACAGGCAAAGATCTTAAAGCCACCTTGAACGAAAAATTCCCCCTTCCTACCCTAGGAGTTAAAGTTAGTACAATAAGGAAAATCCAAAAAGGAGGACTGGCAGTCGACTGCCCTACCAAAGAAGATCTCTTAAAACTAGCCGATACATTAGGAAGTGAAGAAGGTCAGAAACACGTGCAGACAAAACTCCCAGAAAAAAGGCAACCTAGGGTTGCAATACGCGCAATACCGCCAGAGGTACAGAAGGAGGAGATCGAAAGGACTCTAGCTTCGGAATTTGGCCTTACTAAGCCCACAGCAAAGGTACTGTACAGACTGAAAGAAGGACGAAATGGAACAAAGTGGATCATCCAATGCGAACCAGCGGCATACGACAAGCTTATGCAATTCAAAAAGATCAGCTTCGGATGGAGAGTCTACCGAATCTCAGAGTATTTCAGTACGCGACGGTGTTATAGATGCCAGGCATTCGGACACCTGCAAAGTGAATGCAAATTCAAGCAACACTGCGCCTTCTGCTCAGGAAGTCATAGCGTTAAGGAGTGCAAAGCCACCAGACCAACTTGCATCAACTGTGCTGATTTTAACTTCAGAACACGCGGTAACATCAATACAGCGCATGCAGCATACACAGCCTCATGTCCGACGTACGCAAGATATGTTGAGCGACAACAACGTAACACAGCCTACTAACCAACAGGTTAATTCTGACAGCAGAAACCAACAGTTATCCTCAGCATCAAATAACTCCACGACTACACAAGCAATCTGCTGCACACAGATAAATCTGCAAAGAGCAGAGGTTGCCACAGCACAGTTGATACAGCATGCAACGGAGCATTCTGTAGACTTCATGATGATACAGGAGCCATACTGCCGGGAGGGATGCATTGCAAGTTTCCCGATAGCATGGAAGGTCTTTCAGGCAAAAGCAAGTAATCAGGATCAAGCACCCAGAGCGGGTTTAATATGTTGTAACCCGGCCTGGAATCCGCTGCTAATTAAACAGGACAGAGACTTTGTTGCAGTTTCGGTCGTGTTCAAAAACGCACAAATGATTCTTATATCTGCGTACTCCTCTCCAACAGACCCTATTGATAATTTCGTAACTAATGCAACTCACGTCCGGTCTAAATGCCCTTCAACGCCACAAGTCTATGGATGTGATCTCAATGCACATCATGTGAACTGGGGATATCAAGACATCACTCCTAAAGGACAAGTGCTAGAGGACTTTTTAACAGCAAACGACCTACATCTGGTCAATACCAGCGGCGCGCCACCCACGTATGACAATACCTACTGCAAAGGTTGGCCAGATGTCACCCTGGCAACAGGTACGGCTCTATCGCAAATACAGGACTGGAAAGTTAGTGACGAACTAAGCTGTTCGGATCACCGCTACATTACCTTCACTATCAAATGTGACACTAGCATCTGCATTTTAAAACGTTTCAAGTTACCAAAAGCCAAAATCCCTCCTCTAACAAAAGCCTTCTCCATGTTATTAACAGCAGAAGAGGAGGCACTAAAAGCCTATAATAGCAAAAATGAGATGGAAGAATTTACAGCACACCTCTTGAATAATATAAAGACTATCTGCTCTAATCTGCTTCCGACACGAGCTGCCAAGAAACTCCACAGCATTTCCTGGTGGAGTAAAGATCTCAGGCAACAGCGTCAGAAATGTCGTGCTCTAAGACGCAGAATAAGAAAAGCAACCGACGAGGATACCAGAATGCACTATTTATCAGTTTTCCGTAAGGAAAGGGCAATATATAAAAATAACATCCTCGTTGCAAAGATAACAAGTTGGAGAACCTTTTGCACACAGAATAGCAATCCATATAGTGTCCTTCACAAACTATCTACTAATAAGATATACCAGCCATCACAGATCTTCGCCCACCCCTCTCTTACAACAGACATTGCAGGAGATACAGCTGCCACCTACCTTGATGCACTGTTCCCGAAAGATGACCCTGCACAGGACACATTGGAGCAAAGGGCGATACGTGCAGATACAGCACTTCCAGCAACTCCAGCCGACGAGCCCTTCAGTGTCCCGGAAATCAGACAGATCTACCGCCATCTCCCTCTCAAAAAGGCACCGGGACCTGATGGCATTGATTACAGCATCCTTAGAATAGCATACAAAGCAAGACCATCCTTCTTTACCAAATTCTTCAATCAGCTTTGGCGCCATCAGGTCTTCCCCCGCGTTTTTAAACAGGGACAGGTTGTCCTGTTCTTAAAAAAGAATAAAGACGCAGACCATCCGCGCTCCTTCAGGCCAATATGTCTATTATCCTCCCTAGGGAAGATTTATGAGAAGTTAATAGTCAATAGACTCAGATTTCACCTTCACCGCAGCCACTACCTCAGCAATAGACAATTCGGCTTTAGAGTTGGAAAATCCACCACCCATGCTTTGCACGCTATTTTAGAGGAAATACAAAGAAACAGATCGGGCAACCTGCACACTGCATTCATCTCGCTGGACCTCCAGAGTGCCTTTGACACACTCTGGTGGCCGGCAATCAAGCAGGCACTCAGGAAAGCGCAATGTCCCATCAATCTCTACAACGTCATCTGCCACTATCTACAGGACAGAAGTCTTCTAATAACCCATAACAACGGAGTTACAACTAAACACCAAGAAAGAGGCTGCCCGCAGGGCTCGTGTGCCGGGCCGATCCTTTGGACGATTACTTTCAACGCGATCCTGGAGGCAACTTGGCCGCGACACACGTCAATCGTCGCATATGCTGATGATGCCGCATTGTTAGTACGAGGAAGAACCCGCGACGAGCTTGAGAAGAATGGCACCGAGTCTTGTGCACTCTTTGCAAAACTCTGCGGCAAACTTAAACTTCAATTATCTATTGAAAAGTCCTGTGCTCTGATCATACCGAAGCAAAGAGCCAACCTGAGACGCAAACCATGCATCAAATTAATGCAGAGGAACATTAAAATCAATAACACCTTGAAGTACCTTGGCCTTCTATGGGACAACAAGTTAACATGGATCCCTCATCTCCAAAGTATTAAACAGCGAACTTCTGAAATAGCAAGGAAAGCTCGCTTATTTCAGGGGCGAAACTGGGGTCAAAACCCCCACATCCAGAAAATTCTTTATCTGACGGTCTCTGAGAAAATAGCCCTTTACGCTTCAGCAATATGGGCCAATCCGATGAGTGGTAGGAAAGTCAAGCAGCTGGGCACCATACAACGACCTTACGCCTTACTCTTGTGTAAGGCCTATAAAACAACGGCCACAAGCGCAGCAGTCGTACTATCTGGTATAATGCCACTGCACATACGCGCGGAGACTGAGGCTGCTTACGCTACGGTTACCCATTTAAAAAAGGATGCTACCTTTTGTGGACACACATATAGTCCAGTCCAGTACGAGCACCCAAGGAACCCTCTGGAGACGCACCCGGCGCATAAGGGACGAAACGTAAGAATTCAGGTCAGCAAAAGTGGCGAGCAAATCAACATACAGGATCCACGGTACCCCACGCAGTACTATACAGACGGTTCCAAGCTCGACGAGGGTACAGGTAGTGCATTTGTCCTGTACCACGGAGGAAGGAAAGAAATCGAGTGGAAGGGGCACCTTCAGCCAGTAAATAGTATTTTCCAGGCTGAAATCATAGCCATTACCACTGCGATTCAACATGCAATTGACAGCGGGATTACCGATGCAATGCTGTTTACAGATAGCATGTCAACGCTATTCGCCCTAGTCAATCATAACCACACCTCGCCATTGATAGTGGACCTACAGAATATTCTGCAATCCCATGCCCAACTAAATGTAAAATTAATATGGACTAAGGCACACGTTAACAACGAGGGAAACGAGGCAGCCGATTACCTGGCCAAGGAGGCAGCCAGCAACATAGCTGCACAGACGGTAACAGTTCCGGCGCCACCCTCGTATCTCAAGAGAACCCTCAAGGAAAAAGGCCTGCAGAAGTGGCAAACAGAATGGGAGACATGTGATACGGGTCGCAGAACCCACATATTTCTGCCTAGAGTGAAAATGGAGCGTCAATACTCCATACCTCCTATCACTAATTACATCTCGGGGCACGGTCCCTTTCCCTGCTATTTTGAACGATTCGGCATCTCCAACACTGGCTTGTGCGTCTGTGGGTCGCTCGGAACCCCAGACCATTACATCTTCGAATGCCCGCTCACGGAGGATAATCACCTCCACTTGCCATCGGACAACCAAATAGCCTTTAAACGATTCATCATTAAGAACAAAAGCACAGTTAACACCATTTGCAGAATCATCAGCCAGATAACTGCCCTGGGGCAAGACATATGCCAGACCCACTAAAACAGGGTCTGGCATCACTCAACCTCAAGTGGCACCGTCGCAAATGTATAAATAAGTACATACGCCTCCGCATCTAAGGCAATAAAGACTTTTAGTGTGCTTTATGCGCTAGTAACTCCGTTATTAATAGTGTTTATATATTATGTATGTTTATGTGTTATGTGTTATGTTTATGTGTCTTTCTATATGTAACCAGTATGTTATGTGATGTAATGTATACCTTGCAAATCTAAAATCTGTAATCCAACATAATAGTCAATGTATCCCTCATCAGCCCTTGTATGGCAGTGTAAACTTTAATTTAAGATCAAAATAAACTCCCTGTGCGGCCCCCTGGGGTCCCAGGGAGTTGTTACCTCTAGGTAGGGGAGGGCGCGGGACATATGCCTGTTTACCTATGTTAGACACCAGGCGTCCCCGTCCTCCGTCACCTGTCACCTGTACTTATGCCTCGTCGACGAAAGAGAGCGAGATTTGAACAACTTACAGAGTTTGAACGAGGGAGAATCATCGGCCTTCGTGAAGCTGGATTGTCGTATCGTGCAGTAGCCTCTCGTGTGCAGCGTAACAGCAGCACAGTGATGCGCGTTTGGAAGCAGTGGACGGACGAGTGTCGGACAACTCGGAAATCCGGGAGTGGACCCCGAAATGTGACGTCAGCTCGCGATGATAGACACCTGGTCCGCATGGCGCGGACGGACCGTACAGCTTCCTCTAGACAATTGGCAGCACTGTGGTCAATAGCTACAGGTGTTTCATTGTGTGCTTCATCAATTCGTAGACGTCTGCTGCAGTGTGGACTGCGCGCACGGACTCCTTTATACAGGATCCCCCTAACGCACGACCATCGCCGCCTGCGGCTACAATGGGCCAATCAGCATAGAGACTGGCGTGCTGATTGGCAGCATGTCGTGTTTTCTGACGAATCCCGCTTTAATTTGTGGTACCATGATGGCCGCATTCGTGTCAGACGCTATGCCGGTGAACGCCACCTTCCGGAGTGCATTATCGAACGCCACAGTGGACGAACACCCGGAGTTATGGTCTGGGGCGCCATAGCATATCATAGACGATCTCAATTGCTACGAATTGTGGGCAATCTGAACAGCAACCGGTATATCCGTGAAGTTCTACAGCCCGAAGCTGTTCCCTTCCTTCAAAGCTTGCCAGGCGCTGTATTTCAACAGGACAATGCCCGCCCTCATACTGCTCGGATTGTTAAATCCTTCTTTGCAGCGCAGCAGGTACAGCTTCTTCCTTGGCCTGCGTGTTCCCCGGATATGTCGCCAATTGAACATGTGTGGGATGTCATTGGTCGGCGTCTTGCTCGTGATCCTCGTCCTGTTGCGTCTGCAGACGAACTTTGGGTACGCGTACAAACGATATGGAATGCTCTTCCTCAGTCAGACATTCAAACTTTGTTTGACTCCATGCCACGTCGTGTAGCAGCACTTATTGCGGCGCGTGGTGGCCACACAAAATACTGATTCTGATCTCTTGTTCTTGTTTGTTTGCTTTGAACATTTAATCATTTATTTGTACCACTACCACTCAACTGTGTATTAAATTGCATTCAATTATGACGATTCCTTCTTGGTGTTGCAATTTTCACAAACGTGAGAGTATATTTATTAATGCGTCTTTTTTATTACACTTACTTGATTCTTTCTTTAACAGTTCGAAATTTAGTCTCAATCCAAATAAAATTCGCAGATATTTTTTTATTTATTTTTTAAATTTGTACTTTTAATTAATTTAAAAAAAATTCGAACAATTTTTGAATTTTAACCTATAAAAGTTTTGCTCTCACCTTAAAGTAGATATATTTCTAGACATACCTGCAAAAAATTCGCAGTTTTTTATTCAAACGTTCTTAAGATATAGGTGAATTTATATATTAGCGCGTTTTCAAAAATTTGGCATATTTGTTATAAGCGATAATAACGCCAAACGTACTTTACGCATTTTGTTAAATTTATTTGAAAAAATGAATTGTGCCACTTTTTTCCCGTTGTGCACAATGAAAAATGGAAAAGAAAAAAGGTTACTCTAAATTAAGAATTTCGCCAAGTGAATTATTCTTGGCGTAAACCGAAAAAAAAATGGACCAAGATAATTTTTTAAAATTTCTCCTTAAATTTTGCATTAAAATGTATGAAAATTTAATATGTAGGCATAATTTGAGTCATAGAATTGAAGCATAGAAAAAAATTGGCATATCATTTCAGAAAAGTCCGATTTTGTGTAAATTAGCTATTTTAGAACAGTGTTATATATAAATCAAATATATAACCTAAGTCGCACTTTCGAGACATGAAAAACGCAATTTGAATTTCGTCAATCGCCCAGTAGAACGGGAGATGCAGAACTGCCGCCGCTTTTTTTTTTTTGTGCGCTGTGTGCATCAGTAGATAGGTACCAAAATTGCATAGAGTTGAAGCTGTCGTGCACGGATTATTACGTTTCTACATTCAAAGAAACCTGGAAAATAAACCATGATTCAAATCACGGAACTTCCAATTCCCTGCTTTGATCATTTACACTACAGTAGCACGAAAGAGGGAATGCAGTAAATCCTTATAATTATAGCCTCAAATAATCCTATTGTGGTTGATGACCTGCAAGCATTTCTCTTGGGATCGAATTTCAGGAATCGTACGATCTCCCCAGTAGCAAATAGTAGCGTCCTGTCATCGGAAGGGGTAAAGAAGTTTTATTTTGTCGTCAGAAAAGGTCTCTGTCAACGTAAGGCTCATTTGATCGTTCATCACTCTGAACCAAGTTGACATGCCTGAGCCGAAAGAAGAACTCATTAGCGTAAGTTGATATTGCATAATTGGTTGGGTTCACTTGCCGCAGTTCTCTTTAAAATTCCTCCCGCAGGCATCATCCTTACAAACTACAATTTCAGCTGTTACTGAATCTTGCAGAAAAAATAATTCAGAAGCATTTGTAAGCACTTGCAGCCTAGTTCTGTTCTTTCTGAAAGACAGAACAAGATCATACTTTACTGGAATAGTATACTACATATTAGTGCATAGAATATGAATGAGTATGACAGTCATCTCTGATGTATGGTAGGTGCAAGAGTATATAGATTCTGGTCGTCACAAAAGTTACAATTGGACACTTGTTCCTCTGGACATATTAGCATAGCGACAGCAGCAATATCTGTAGAACGATATATCAGTATGGCGATATTATTAAAGCGATAGCGTATAAGACTGAGATGCAAACAATTTTTTTAATTATAGTTTCGGGGCATTTGTTTGATAAGGTTTGGTGTATGTGATTACGACAAAGCCTCAACGGCTATCTGCCTAAGCGGAGGGATACCTTCGTGGAGGGTCTTGTAAGGGAAACTGGCTCTTATAGAAGCTGCGTCATAAATTCGTGCAAAGTTAACAAATTCGTAATAAAACAAGGAATGTACGGAAAAATTTTCTGTTTGCTCCAATATGGTCAGAAACACATTGGAGTTTTTTCATGTAAAAAAAAGTTTGCAAACGTAACCGACAGAGGGCGTTCACACGTCATACTGAGACGCTTTATTCAAGTCACGCAAACAAAAACAGGCAATGACATGGCACTATGCATTTATTTTATAGTAACAGATGTTCAACATTACCATCACCACAAGGTAATAGGCAAGTGAGGCGCGTCGCTACGCCCATTACAGCGGAGTGTAGCATGTCGCCATCGATGGCAACGACGGTCAGTCGAATGGCATTTTTAAGTTCCACCAGTGTGGTTGAGCGCCCCGGCACACACGAGACTTTAAGTATCCCCACAACCAAAAATCTGCCGCGGTGAAGTCTGGTGATCTTGAGGGCCACTGAATCTTACAACCGCGACTTATCACTCGGTCTTCTGTGAAAGATTACAACAGGAACGTCTTGACGTCGCGTGCAATGTGGGACGGGGCACCATCCTGCATGAAGGTGACAACAGGTAACGCATGTTTTTCTTGCAATGCAGGCACAATGTGGTCACGCAAAAGGGTAAGATACCATGCTGCAGTGACTGTACATGTTTTCACGCCGTATACAGGACAGGGTTCTTCAAAAAAGAAAAGGCCCAGAATAAAAGACGCGGTGAAACCACACCAAACAGTCACATGAGAAGAATGCAGTGGCTCGCACTGGTACTCACGAGGGTTTGACGTCGCACAAATACGACTGTTTTGCGTATTGACGTCATCATGCAGTGAAAATCGGGCTTCAACCGTCCACATGATGTTCAGCAACCATTGTGGGTTACGTTCCATTTGTACCAGAGCCCATGTAGCAAACTTTTGTCTTGTACCTGTATCTGCCGGTAATAACTGGTGAAGTCGCTGGATTTTGTACGGATACAGATCCAACATTCCGTGCAGAATACGTCGAATCGACGCTTCCGAAATCCCCGTTCTTCTCTCAGCTTCACGAGCACTGCTCCTCCCCGTTGATGTTTCGGCTGCCATATCTTTCATGACACTTTGTACCACATGGACCTGGTCCGCTCTCAAGGGTGGTCTGCCACTTCGTTGACGATCCTCCAAACTCCCTTTTTCGTCAAAACGTATACTAAATTTCGTATCCCATTCAGTGAGATAGGGCTTTTTTGCGACTTCAGTCCTTTCCCCGTGCGAAACTTTCGCAATGTAACAGTTGTGGATTCCCTATTTTTGTAGAACAATTTAACCAGCAACGCCCGATCTGGTAAAGAAAGTATGCTGCCGGCTAGGAATGATGGATCCGTTTCCAGCCAAGTGTTTTATTGATAGCCTGATTTGCATAAAACATCTCACTATGACGTGTGAGTGCCCTCTATCGGTTACTTTTGGAAACTTCTTTTTTACATGGAAAACATCCAGCGTCATTCTGACCATATTGGGGCAAACAGAAAAGTTTTCCGTGCATTCCTTCTTTTATTACGAATTTTTGAACTCTGTTGAACTCTGTACGAACTTATGACGCACGCGGTACACTATACACATAGGAAAAACCACGAAAACGCCCATGCTGCCAGCCCGTTTGCGGGATTCGAACCTCGGACCGAACAACCAGTGTTCAGCGACTTAACCGCTCGGCGGATGGCGGGCCATTTGTTTAATAGAATAAGTTCTGTCGCAAGATGAATTGCTCAGAACAGCTGCAGACAAAGAGATGTACGTATGTTTAAACTGTAAAGTAGTAAGCTAGAATTTATAAACTTATAGGAAAACAATAAAAACAATATTTATAATCCAAGGTTTCGTTTCGATTTATGTTTTAATCGACTGTGACAAAGCACACTAGCGCTACCTGCCTAAGGGATGTCTGTCTTCGTGGAGGACTTTCTAAGGGAAACTGCTTCTTTACATTTGGGGAGAACCAACCAAACACCCATGCAGCTAATTTGTTCACCTGGAATCGAACCTAGGTCAGAACTGGAATATGGGTCAGACTTTGAAGCTCAAATTGGAAATCTGGAATTTGTTTTATTATCAATTTTATGTTTTGCAAAACGTTAATGAATTTTCAATTAAACAAATTCAAGGATTTCAAAGCGAGCAATGGCAATGTTGTACGAAAGTAACAATTTATCTCCAGCGCGTAAGACTGTGTATCGTACATTCTAAAGATATGCTCATTTTAAAATTATTTTGCAAAATTACTGTTGAACTGAATTTAATACTTTAAAGTGCGAGGAACATGAGGTTTAATAAATAAAGGTACAACACAAAATGTTAAAAAGGATTCCCCTTTGGACGTAATTTAAAATCTGAAACCTTTCAGATTTTTTTCCCTTGTTTTCGTCGTTTTCCTTCTTTTTCTTTTTTTTTTTCTTTTTTTTGAAAAATTGGCTGATTATAGGTGTAGGAGAAACTTATGTGAAGCTCATAATGGCATAATTTATTATAAAGAATTTCTTTTTTATTTTGTCACGTTAACGCACGCTCATGCAATAAGAAGAGTGTTTTATATACTAATGGCATAGGTACACTATTATTCATCGCAAGTATCTGTGCTTTGCAAAGAATTTCTGTGTACAGAATAAAAGAAAATAACAACGCGGTGAATAAACGTTATTTCCTGCTTCTTTTCATTTTAGAAATCTACCATAATAATTTTGATCTATAATTCTGGGTATTTTAGAATATATTTGCTCTTAGAAAACCGAAAAAAAAAAAGAGTGAGAACTAACCATTTATTCTGAAAATGGATAAAAACTAGGCAAGAGTCTGATAAAGTATTGCTTTCAAACTCTGCGTGATTATTTTCATGAATAAATTTAGAACTGCTTTCCTACTTTTTTTTTATTTTTCTCTTGAAGCAGAATAAAGCATGTTTGCAATATTTTTTATTTTTATCCCTGAAGTACTCATATGGATATAGAAAATTTCATTTTATTCTCTCAAAATCCATTTTTTTAAAGTATTAGGGATAAGTTCAAAGAGTTTTTGCTCATAAATTTTGATATTAATGCAAACAGGAAATAACTAGTTTGTAAGAACTTAGGGTTGTTTACATAACTCTCAAACATTATCTCTGCTTTAGCGAAATATTCCTTCAGCAACAAAGAATCAAAGTCTAAACAACCAGAAAAACTGTAAAAAAAAACTTCCTTAAGTAACTTACCTACTGTTAATTGTTCTTACATAAATATGTAAAGAATTATAGCATTGCCCCATGCCTATGTTTGCTGTGTAAGTTGTTAATACATCTGAATGGTAAAGAGACGTGGTTCTAATTCCGCGAAGATGTCATATTCGGCCCATATTCGGATAGAGGGTAAAGTAAAGCTCTACGCAAATATGGGCCGCTGGACGCCCGAATTCGAATTTTTATTAGCAAAATCTAATTTTGTAAAATTTTAAAGCATTTTTAATTAACAACATGAACGTTTTCAAAGCGAGCAATGGCGACATTGTACGGAAAATAACATTTTGACCTCAAGCGCGCCAGATTGTCTATTGGAAATTCTAAGGATACTTTGTTTTTAAATATATTATGACATTGCTGTTGAATTGAATTTAATGTGGTTTAAGTGCGAAGAATATGATACATTCACTTCCAAAAGTTAAACACGTAATAATATGTAAAACAAGAAATATGTAAAAAAGTCAGTCTTATAAGAAGCCAGCTTTATGAAGGGTTCCAGAAGTTGATTGTAAGTGCTGATAGAAAGTGTTTAAAACTTTCGTACAATTTGTTTTCAAGACATACGTGTTTCTAGGACTTTCAGAAGACGAATAGAAGATTCTGAGTGCTGGCTTGCCGTGGGGCGATTGAAGCGGGACAGTCGATCACTGATGTTGCTGTTTTCTTCGGCGTTCATCATTCTGTAATTTCACGTTTATGGAAACAATTCCAAATCACACAGACCAGTAGACCCGTAGCCTGTCGCCCAAGGGTTACAACCCCCTCGGAATATTGCTATTGTAGCCAAGCATCGATAGCAATCGATATATTGCTATTGTAGCCAAGCAGAATCGCAGAGGGACCTCCACACGTGTGGCATCTATGGTTACAGCGTCTATTGATAAGGCGATATCTGCAGCTACTGTACGCCGAAGATTACATATGAGTAGACTGTACGCCCGGGTACCTGGAGTTTGTGTTCGTCTATCCGTCCAATCAAGATGGGCACGATTACAGTGGTGCCGGGAGCATGTCAATTGGAATGTGTCTGACTGTGGCAATGTCATGTTTACTGATGAGTCAAGATTTGCTCTGGAGCCAGATGACAAGCGTATAAGGATATGGCGTGAACAACGAACACGCAATCAGTCCCAAATCATCACGCATTCCGAGGCGGAAGCATTATGGTGTGGGCAGGGATTTCATTAGGATATCGCACCGACCTGCACATCTTTAAACGGGCTTCTCTGACGACTGTCCGGTATCGAGATGAAGTCCTGGAACCCATTGTGAGATTGTACGCTGCAGCAGTTCGCCCTACTTTTGTTTTAATAGACGATAACGCACTTCCCCATACAGCTGACATCGTGGATGTCTACCTGGAGAGTGAAGGGATTGTACGTATGGCGTCGCCAGCATATTTGCCCGACCTTAATCCCATTGATAATCTTTGGGATGCTCTCGGCCGGGCTGTATCTTCACGTTTCCCACCTCGAACCACTCTTATTGAGCTGGAAACTGCTCTACAAGAAGAATGGCGATTGCTTAATTCTGCGGTGGTTGACCACCTAATTGAAAGCATGGTCACAAGGCGTAAACTTTATATACAGATGAGGGAGGATCACATACGCTATTAATGTCCTTTTTTCATTTTATGCTGCTTATTTTCACTTCATACATAATTTTGTTTAAGTCTCCAGTATGTCATTATCTGATAACTTACAATAATTTTATATTGTTTTCATTTCTGTGTATAATTATTGATTTGTTTTATGCATAAATATATATCCTGCCGAATTTTGTGCCAATCAAAGCAGTATATGTTGATTTTTTTGCATTTCACATGTTCGTGCTTAACTTTTGGAAGTGAGTGTATTTAATAAACAAAGTAAACACACAAAACGTTAAAGAAACGTCCCCTTTGGGGCGTAATATTGCTGCGTTCTACGGATTTTTGGATTTGGAGTGATAGATGACAACATTTGATGAAGAATCAAAACACAATTTATTCGTCAGTATTTCGTAGGACAGTTTCAAAGACGCGTTACATTCGAAGAAAAACTACGATAAAACGCTGAAACAATCAGCAACTGAGACTTCAGGCTATAACGGTGAAGAAAATTTCGCGGAAGAGCACTAAAGTTCAAGTCCCGACTCGATCGATCGCTCTCAAGCTAATTTCTGAACTTAAAACACTACTACTGAACTTAACAGTTAAGACACGTTTCACGATAAAACCGCTACTCTGCGTACAGGCAGAGTATTTATAACTTTTGACTTGCCTTCGTGGGCATTCTCAGGTAAACCGGTTAGAGTTCGTTCTACAATGCTCTCATTTAGTCTATGGCATATCGCCAAATGAGTGATTTCGCTCCAAATTTTGTAGCCCTAAAGCCGCTTTGCGGGGAAGCTATCTTACCATAGCTGGGCATTTCACAACATTATAAAATATATAAACCTTCAGATTTTATTTATTTTTTATTTTTTTAAGTGTGATAGCTTTTCATGAGCATTTTTCAAAACTTACCTGATTTGTGTAATGTATTACAGCTAAAAAATGTTTTTTTTGCTTAAATATTTAAATGCTTTGACAATAACAATTTTAATTTTAATATAGACATTTATTTATATGCATAATATATACAATTTTAGACCATAAACAATAACAAAAAAGCTGAATAACTTCGTATGATAACAGTTAAATATGTGTAATAACACAATTAGTTTCAGCATTTAAACTTCCAGGTACATAAAATAGTGCTTACTCCCGTGCAAAAAATAAGATTTTTTTTTTCACTCGCATTATCTCTGTTTCTAATGTGAAACAAGGTTAATGTAGAGTAACATTTTAGGAATGGGTATTTTAATTATTTATTAAGATTTAAAACATAGCTATTTGATTAGCAAAGTGTTTTATTTTTTAAAAATCGCGATTTAGTCGCTCATTTAAAAAACTGTTTTTACTGTTGAATCCATTTTTATGAGGCAAAAGCGCCAAGAACATGATATTTAATAAATAAAGTAAACACACAAAATAAACGTCAATGATAAACGGATAAAAAAAAGACCAAGGCTAGTAAATGGTAAAAAAATAAAGTAATCTTAGTAAGAAAACTGAACCTAGATATGATGAACTGAGAAAAGACAACAAAGAAAAAAATGTATGCCAACAGCTAACGAGAGTTCTAATTCGAGAATTCTAAATGCATACTGTTATATTGTTTTTAACATTTTCGTAATTTTGCAAAATTGTATAGGGTGTAAATGCGAAGAAAATGATGCTTAATAAAATATTAAATAAAATGTGGTATGGTGTAACTAAATATGATATGGCGTCAAAAATATGAAATTTGATATGGCGTTAATATGATATGCGAAGAAAATTATATTTAATCTATATATATAAAAGGAAGAGTCTGTCTGTGTGTGTGTCTTCCGTTCGTGCTTCGCGTAAGCTATTACTCAGGGCTACGAAATTTGGTAAGAGCCAGTGCACCTCGAAGCGATTTTTTCAAAATTCGAATGAGATTTCTTTTTACGTTTTTTGATGAAATCACATCAAATTGATTATTCTCTCTCATTATACCAGCGACAATGGCACTGTTGTCACTCAAAAAAATGAGGGCGATAATTCTGTGCAGTTTTAATTTTAATGTTTCTCTTGGATACTAGACGTTTGTCGAGAGCAGGCAACGGGAAGTTGCTTAATTTATTTATTAAGATAATTAATATTTGTATTAAGGGTTATTCTTTATTTAATTGTAATTTTTTTATATGTAATACATACTCATTGAAGTTTTTTAATAAAGTTGTTCTGCAGAGAAAAATTCTGTGCAGTTTTTAAATTTAATATTTGGTTGTTCCCTTTAGGCATTTTCCTGGAACATTTAAAAGCCAGACCAAGGCTGGCCGCATTGCGGCTAGTAAATCTAGTAAATGATAAACCTAAAAATACAAAAACAGAAAAAGGTGGTACTGTAGCATTGAGTATTGGAGCACATTGATAGACTGCGAGCTCAGCGAAAGTGAAAAAAAAAAACTTAATAAAATCCTTTCGGGCAACTTTTAACATCTGAAATCTCTCAGATTTTTGTTTCTTTCCTTCTTTCTTTTTTTTTTTTTGAATCATACATGAAACAATTTTCTTAAAATCTTTATACATGGCTATTGATCAGACTGCTTATTATATTCAATTTCGCATACTTTTTTACAATGCAGACAGCCTTGAAATTAAAACGTTTGCAAAAAATGCCATTCAAATTCAAAGCTTTTCTTTGCTATTTCACTGAAGTTCAAATTTAAATCACAATAAAGCACGTATAAATTTTTGAAGGTGCTCACTAATAGTTATTTTTTACGAAATGCGTCATAAAAACTAAGAAAAGCATTGTTTAAAAAAATCTGACAATTTTTTCCCCTTTATAAGGTCCTGAATAATATTTTTGTCTATTTGCTTAAGATGGAATTTTGTTGTAGCACGTGACTTCCCTAAACTACCCCTCAGGGCATCATTACTACGGTTTCTCGAGATTTATTTTGAATATGTGTGGTAATACTGTAGAAAAAGTGCTATTAACTGAATTACTAAACACACGCTTTTTTTTCAGAAATTTTTATCTCAGGAAACGCTTTTAGTGGTAAATCATGTCTCCGTAATTTAATAAGTTGCATACATTAAGCAAAACAAGAAAGAAATTTAAAAAGAGTAACAAACTCTTAAATCTATTTAAAAATGTTATTTTAATCATGAATTAATGATGTTATTCATTTTTTCGATATCAAATAAAAACTTTCGTTAATGTACAGTTATAATAAAACTCAGCTAACATAGCCACATAACAATTATACTGAGCCAAACTTCTGCAGAAAAATGACACCGAATCCGTGAATCCAAAATCTAGTAATCTCCGATCAGGAACAGAAAGACACCAGTATTAAATTTTAAGTTAGGCAAAAAAGAGACCTTAGATGAAACATACCGATTTCGAGAGAACTATGAAATTGGTCTCTCTTCTTCAGAACAAACATGCTTAGCAACGATTGAAACACCAGCAACCTTTTCATAACCACAGAATGGAGTTGTGAATGAATGCTGCAGGAATAATGTGGATTAATTTGAAAATAATGTAGGTTCCATTGATATATCATATACAGTAACTATTTTTGGGTAGAAAGGGGAGGTACCCAAATTGAAGTTTATTCAGAGCAGGAATCAGGAATGGTTATAACTCTTGACTGCTCCTTGATGAATACCATAAGTACATAATAATACCATTTTTTTATTTGTCCTTTCGATCGCTTATTTGAACTAAGGTATTTTCTCCCTCCTTTCTGCATGCTTTCGTGGTGTAACGGTTAGCAAAATCGGTGCGTATCCGGGAGATTCAGGTTCAAGTCCTTACGAGGGCATTGTTCAATTTTCGCGTCTATCAGCATCAAAAATCCTAATATCCCTACAAGTGGCGCCCGAGCTAAAAAAAGGTGGTAGATGAAGATTCTCCACTACCAGGATTCGGCGATTGTGTCTCCTGATCCCCAATATTTGCCTTTTAAAAGGCGGAGTATGTAAGGAATTTCTCACGCCTTCTTAGAATGCATTCGGGGTTTAATGGTAAGCACTTTCGGCGCGTATTCGAGAGGTCCGAGGTTCGAGTCTCGGCAAGGGCACTGCACATTTTTCATCCACTCCTGTTTAAAATGATCTAATGTGTCACAGTCGCGCCCGAACTAAAAAAGGGGGTGGATGATGATTCTTCACCACCAGGATTTGGCGACTGGGTTTCCTAATCTCCAGTTGCCCTTGAAAAGGGGGGAGTATGTAAGGTATCCTCGCCCTCCTTTCTGCATGCCTTCGTGGTGTAATGGGGACACACTCGGCGCGTGTTCGAGAGGTCCGAGGTTTGACCCCCTGCGAGGGAATTGCTCATTTTCTAGGTCCCCCGCATCAAAATAACCTAATGTCTCCACAGAACTGTTAAGAGGGTTTGTTTTTATTTGTTGTCAGGTTAGAATTCCATTGCTCTTCCTGCGACGATCATTTAAATTTTGCATTCTTTTAATATTTTTTAATTATATGCATACTATAATTTTTGTTATTATTTTACATATTGAATTATTTCATACTTCGGACATTGGGAACTGGATCATAAAGTTAAATACAAATAGTTTTGAAAGCATTTCATTTCAATTTTTACAGATTACCTTAATAAAACTGAATTTTGTAACGCCCTTCATGGGCGCAGTTACAGCTAATATTGAACATCTGAAATGTAGACATTTCCTTCTCCGTTTCTTCCGCAGTCTCTTCCTTTCCATTACTGTGCACCGGACATCAAAGACGAGAGAGAATTTGCAAAGTCGGTGTCCTGTAATTATGTTCGTATGTTATTTTAAATAATCATCATCGATGATTTCTCACTTGCCTTCAGACGTTCTTCGGACGCTCTTTGAGCTTGCTACATTTCCTCCCAATGATATATTTGAGGAACCATGCTATCATTTGTTCCATTTATACATTATTCTCAGCTAACTGCACGTGGAAAGGAAACACGTTTTCATTTAATCATTTTAAAATGTGACAGAATATTACTTTTAAATTCCTACTAATATTACGAAATTGTAAAATAATTTTTAGTAGTTATATATTTTAAGCTGGCTGTTAGAAGACTGCCAGATATTAAAAGTGAATTAAGAAATTTCCTTTGTGAATTAGAATGGAGTATGAAAGGGTGCTGCTGGTGAAAGGCTTGCTGGTGCAGAATTTTAAAATTATTTAGTCCAAAGCGACTTTGTCCCTGAAGGACTATTGTTTTCGTTTTGCGACTTTCCGTCGGAAAAAATAAATGTCGGTTCACTTTTCAAACTGTTACCACCCAATATTGCAGCCCTATATTATATTTAAAGAAATTAAATAATGAAGAATGTACATAAATGGATGTATGCTTCTCGGATTGTGATAACCCACAAAATGCTAAAACAACGCCCCTTTAGACGTAATTTAAAATCTGAAACCTTTCAGATTTTTTAGCAGAAAGGGGCAATTTGCTCAGAGGTACTATTAATTTCGTTTTAGCATTTTCCGTTGATTCACTAAAAGGGTTGTTTCATATTTTCATACTGTTGCCAGCAAATATTATCGCCCTGTATTATATATAAAGAAAGTTAATAATGAAGAATCTGCATAACTGTATGTACCTTTGTCGCATTCTGATAAAACAAATTCTGATAAACGTTAAATATTCAAAATTTGGTACCTAGAGCAACCAAATTTTGAATATTTAACGTTTCCACCCGAATATATGCATCTGGAAACCCAAATTTGAAATTTGGAATTTGTTTTATTATCGATTTAATATTTTGTAAAATTTTAATAACGAAATTTGGATTAACAAACTCAAGGATTTTAAAGCGAGCCACGGCAACATTGTACAAAAAAAACATTTTTATCTCCAGCGCGCGAGTCTGTATATCGGAAATTTTAAAGATATGCTCAATTTAAAATTATTTTGCGATATTTTTTTTAACTGAATTTTATGATTTAAGTGTGAATAACATGATATTTAATAAATAAAGGTAACACACAAAATGTGAAAAAAAAACGCCCCTTTGGACGTAATTTGAAATCTGAAACATTTCAGATTATCTTTCTTTTTCCTCTTAAATATTATTTCCATACAGGTGAGAATATTTTGTAGAAGAATTCCTGAAACGTTCTATAAATAACATATGACGCAATAAACTGTTTTTATAAATTGTCTTATAAAGTTCATTGTTATTACTGTTGTAAGGGGTGAAACACCCAGCCCCCCACGCTGAAATAAATTCAGTTATTGGGCTATAACAGCGATCAACCCGTCAAACAATAACTCAGTACAGCAAAGTCAGCCATGTTCCATCAAATTATCCAATCAAATCAAAAGCCCTATCGCTTCTCTATTCTGATTAATTCTCATCGCAATTTCTCAGCTATTTGTTTAAATTTCTCATAATTTTCAAAATCCGAATTTATTTCAAACTCTTATCTCTGAATTATGTCTCTAGTGAAACTACAAGATTCAAGGAAGTGGTAATTATAACCTTTTTCTTTACAAAATTGATAATTTTTATTTCTTGAAGACCAAATCTGTTAAAATATGCTGGGAATCGTCCGTGACCAGAAATAACTTAATTCATATCTATATTACTAAATATCGTTTTCCTTTTGTCAATTTTCAAAAATCAGGTATAACCATTATTTTTTCCAGGCGATTCCCAATTTTCTTTCCATTCCACGAATATCTCCTTTTTCATAATATTAAACAACTTTCTTTTCGAATACAACACTTCAATATCTCTACTTCCTATGCTTTGAGCAACTTCCTTTGTTAGCGAGTGCGCCCTCTTATTACCAGTATACCCAACATGGGCCTTGATCCATTGTAAATTTATGTTATGTATTTCAACCAGATATTTGAAATGATTTTGAATTTTGGTCTATTAATAAATTATCAGTGTGCATATTAGAAATTGCATATAAAGCGGACAAAGCATCGGAATAAATATCTATTTTATGTGTTGTAAGTCAAGTTTTCTTTATTCCATTTTGAGGTTGCCTCTAACTAACGTGAGGTTGGCCTCTAACTAAATAGTGCGTAGCAAGATTTACTAATACTGACGCACTTGGATTTATTTCAATAAGCAATCACGTAGCAAGCACTATGGCTTAGAATTTAACTGTGAGCTGGTCAGGCGAATGTCGAATAGAATGATCGTGGTCTGAGACTAAAAGCTCTCTCACATTGAGAGGTTTCTACCTTTCGCTTAAATACTACTTGGCTCCACTTCAAATTAGCATAAAGCTGAAACGCGCGCTTCTTCTAACGGGAAGTTGAAAATGAGAAGGGATAGAAAAATTTAAATTAAAATAAAACTTTGTTAGTTTAACTAAAACCTTACAGGTGTTTCGCGATGATAACTAAACCGAATCAAGCGAAATCCTGCAAACATTCCTTTCCGAAGTAAGATATTCAGCAACGGGAAAACATCCACTTTCTAATTTGCAAAATTTAAATGAAGCTATTCTAGTGCGTATTATTTATGTGATAGTGATATTACTATAAGGTAGTAGTAAATTCTCAAATAATGGCTCCATCGGAATTCAAATTCGCATTTATACCTGCTAAAATGATTTAAAAAAACAACAAATACTTCAAAACAGCCCAAAGGGCATTAACCCAGAAGGGCTATTACACCCAGTTCCCGCAAACATAACTATACATCGCGTCCGTAAGTGTCTTTCAAGCGACCTTCATTTTTGCAAGCGTTGGTCCTAGACGTATAATTCCAACTACACAGTAATGTTCTAAATTATACAAATTATCATGTTTTGCTATTATTTAAATTAAAAAAAATCAGTGTTTTGAAAATTTTCTAATCTTACTGTTAATATGGTGCCTCGGTTATTGTACTTATATTTAGTAAAAGTTTGCTTTCGCTGTAAAACAAAATACAAAAATTATGAAGTCCGTACGGCAAAAATAATTAACCGATTAATTTTGTTTTGGCATTTTGCGTAGATTCACTTTCTGAGTTGATTAACTTCTCAAACTGTTGCCACCACATACTGCAGCCCTTTATTATATTTAAAGAAATTAAATAATGAATAATCTGCATAAATGTATCTGTGTTTCTCGCATTGTGATAAAACAACGATACCTAGAGCCGTCAAATTTACAATAACGTAATCCTTCACCGAATATGGGCATCTGGAAGCCTTAATTTGGAATGTGGAATTTGTTTTACTATCTGTTTTATATTTTGTCAGACATTAAGTAAATTTTGATTGACAAACTCAAGGATTTTAAAGCGAGCAATGGCAATAACGTAATCTCATTTACGTGATTACGTTATTGCCATTGCTCGCTCTAAAATCCTTGAGTAAAAGCTTTTTTATCATTTTTATCAAACAAAACATTTTTATCTCCAGCGCGTGAGACTGCGTATCGGAAATTCTAAAGATATGCTCGTTTTAAAATTATTTTGTGATATTGCTCTTGAACTGAATTTTATGCTTTAAGTGAGAATGAAATGATATTTAATATATAAAGGTAACAGACAAAATGTTAAAAAAACGCCCCTTTGGGCATAATTTAAAATTTCAAACCTTTCAGATTATTCTTTTTAATCTAAAGGGGCAATTTGTCTTGACGGACTATTAATTTCGTTTGTCATTTTGCGTTGGAAGCTATAAACGGAGAATCAGTTTTCAAATTATTGCCACCAAATATTAGAGCCCTGAAAGCCCGAGTTTGGAATTTGTTTCATTATCAACTTCATATTTTGTAAAACGTTAACGCATTTTTTACTAACAATCTCAACGATTTCAAAGCGAAGAATGGCAACACTGTAAGGAAAAAAAAAACATTTTTATCTCTAGCGTGCGAGACTGTGTATCGGAAATTCTAAAAATATGCTCATTTTAAAATTATTTTTCGGTTTTACAGTTGAATGGAATTTTATGGTTTAAGCGCGAAGAACATGATATTTAATAAATAAAGAAACACAAAAAATGTTAAAAATCGCCCCTTTGGGGGTTATGTAACATCTGAAAGATAAGCTTTCAGATATTTTTTTTCTTTGAACCTAAAAAAATGTTCCTGTCCACCAGAGATATAGAACACTGGACATACAGATGTAAGTTAACTAAAACATTAAATGTTTGATATAAAAATCAAACAAAAGCAGAAAGGACTGTTTGGACTTCAGAAAAGTAGCTGAGTTCATTGACCTTCTATGTATGTTTGAGGACACTTTATTTCGACGTTTTTTAAGCAGCTGCATATGCGTTGCAACCGAATAACAACTCTTTAAACTTTTACAATATTTGTCCTTAGAAATGACTCAAGGAGTCCGCGTTTCCAAGGATACCAGTTTGGTATTCTCCATCGATGCCATTAAATGCTTAAATGCACTTGCATTTGTCTCTATAAATTTTCCATGTGAGACATAAACACCCTAGGACCTCAATTCGTTTCGGTTTCTGCATGGGTTCACTTTCCAAACTGTTGCCACCAGATATTATCACCGTGTATTATATTTAAAGAAACTAAATAATAAAGAATCTGGGCGAACGCATGAATGTTTCTCGCATTGTGACAAGACAACGGTACCTAGATCCATCAAATTTTGAAAAACGTAATCCTCTAACCGAACACGGGCACTTGGAAACCCGAGTTTCGAATTTGCTTTATTATATATTTCAAATTTAGTAAACATTTAACGAATTTTTTTGATTAACAAACACAATGATTTGAAAGTGAGCAATGGCAACACTGTAAGGGAAAAAAAACATTTTTATCATCAGCGCGCGAGGCTGTGTATAGGAAATTCTAAAGATATGCTCATTTAAAAATTATTTTGCGATATTGCAGTTGAATTTAATTTTATGGTGTAAGTTCGAGGGATATGATACTTATAAAAGTAACACCCAAAACAGTAATAAAAACGATTAGCTTTGTAACGTAAGATCTCAAAGCATGCATATTTTTTTAACGGTCGGTTGCCTTATTGAATAGCCATTAGCCTTGTGTCACTACAAGGGCCGGAAGTGGTAGCCATTTCTTATGGAAACACCTAGTAAGCAGTCGCTTTGCGTCCTGTGAAGGGACGGACAGTTACCGCGGTGCCTTCTTTGGGTTTCGATTCCTGGTCCGTTGCTACAGCAGTCAGAGTCACCAACCACTAAACCGACTGGACGGCAAAACTGCAAAAATTTGTCGAACCTTATATAGTTTTAAACCTTCGCCTAGACGGTACAGTGGTTAGGGAAGCCTGACTGCGATACCGAAGGGCTCGGGATCGAATCCGAGAGAAGGCATGGATGTAAATTGTCCGTCCCTTCATAGAAGGGAAAGGTGGCCCACCTATTAGGTGCCTCTACAATAAAGAGACCCCCACATTTGGCCTTAGGAGTGGCCGATGTCGACATAGGCAAGCGCCCGCCATTGGAAAATATATATATACTTTTAAATTAACCTGTTTTGTTCATTGACTCATCTTTTCCATCTTCCTCTATTTCCATGTCCTGCCAGAACATTACGTCTTCAAACATCCAATAACATTGCGGAGTTAAGTTCAGACTTAGAACCCCACGAACACTAACAAGCGAATAATCGCTTAAGTGCATAAATAAAGACGTAAGAAGGTTAACTACTCTTTATTTTTCAGAATAAATACATTTAACTCCTTGGAATATACACAAAGCCTCTACTTAAATAAATATGAATTTAAACTAAACTAAGCTTAACTAAAGCTGTCTGAAAGGTATAGCCGATGCTATCAGAATTCTAAGTAGTTGGCCCTTAAATATTAGTTTAATCGGCGAACCCAAGCAAGGGCCGAAAGTATGGCCGAGCGTAGTAGCTCAGAGAGAACGTCGTCAAAAGGCAAACGCGCGCTAGTCAGGAAATCAGACTCTCTCTATAGAAGTCGGTGAAGCATCGTCTTAAATAGTACTCTTACTCATTTGCATTCATTGCGTTTCTGAAACTACATTCTGGCGGGAAATTGTGAGCTGAAATTAGAGTAGAAAGGACAGTTACATAACTTAAAATAAGTGTTAATAAAATTAGGATAAACCTTAGAGTATCATTAACTAATCATTACATCTTCAAATGTCCATTCGCAAAAATCTATTACTTGAGACTTTCTGAGACTAACATGTATCAGTGCTTGCAAACAGCATTAAAAATCAAACAACTAAGAAGAAATATAGAGCTCTCAGTCATATTATTCGCTAATAGAGGAGAAGAATTGCGCAATACAAGATAAGCAAATAATAACACACTGGAACTTTCAAAAGTTTAAATCATAATTGATAGAACAACCTACCTGACAAAACACTGAAGGACAAAATCGACAAAAATACAGACTAGAATTGACAAAAAGACTAGAGGACCATACAACACCTCTTGGCATCCAACAAAACAAGAGAAAGGCTAAAATATTCTGAAAAATAATTCATATACAAAACGATTTCTGCATGTACTCACTATATACTCTCTCTATATATACAGGCAAAAAAAACTGCTCTTTCCATTTACGTATATAATCCTGTTATATAGATGTTTGTAAATGTATTTTTATATGCATGCCATTATTCATTGTAACGTCTTAAGGTATTTCTATACCTCAGAAGTTCTGAGAAAAAGAATTTTTTCTAAATACCACCTCTAATGTTCCCAGGAAAAAAGTATTTCTTAACCAGTTCTTGGAAAGATGAACGTGACCAGCAGTCACACAGCAATCTCGGTTTTGTTCCCCTTATAGTTGTCTTAAGGAGAGACATTGTTCCATTCCTTTGAATCTGTTAATAGGTGTATTGTCTCAGACCACCCAGTTTGAGTCCCAGATCGGAACCAGAAAGTTCTCCCGGAGTTTTCCTAGGCCTGTCATTATATCCAGTTTCAATCAAGGTGCTCTCGCCAATCAAGAGACGCTTTTAGAAATTACGGACAAATGAGGATTCTAGAAATCTTTCCGACACGCCCAGGACAACTTGAACAAAAACAGGAAACGGATTCCCAGTTAGTGAGAGTGAAAGTTGCAGTGTAGAGAGAGAAACTTTCTCTCGTGTTTTTCCAGCTCTGACAAGAGCGAATTTTTTTCGCTCTGTCAAAAGCAGCAATCTTATCTCTGCCAAGAGATTCAATGGATGGTAGCCGGTTCACCGCTACCACACTGGAGAGCAACTTGCAGGGGCCGACCACTACCAGCCCAGAAAGACAACCGTTAGTGCAAAGAATATGTACTGTTAAGAAGGAAAACTTCGCAGAAGCAGAAGTGGCTCCCTTCCAACTAAAAGGGAAACAACTGCGCATGCGTGAAATATCTGTCGCCAAAAAGCGCCAAAGCTCGAAGCTGAATGTCGAAGTTGGTTTGGACAGGTTCGACCGTTACGTTTAAACAAAGAATAGGTTCTTTGGTTTCAAGTAGCGATATGGACAATGGAAGTTCAACAGCCAGTGAAAGTGAAACTTCACCTAATATTTCATCATTTCCGAGTTTAAATTATCGCGACAAGTCAAAGAACGATTCATCTTAACCCGTATTCCTCAATTTCCTATATACGTCGCGAAGAGGGAAAATGTCCACTAGGTACCAAAGAACCGGCACATCACAGAGGAGAAATTCTCGCCAACAGATTACGTCGCCAAATCCCTTGGCGAATGTTCCCTTTTCTTTGTAGCGGCGTTGCAAACAAAGTGGTTTACATTACGTCTATGGAGCCTTTCCTTCTTTACATAGAGGTTCTTTGGCTAGTGGGCTGAAGCACATCAGAATTTTGTACTCTTCAATCGTGCGAGCAAATACCTAGAAGTGAAGTAAGTTTAAATATAACTTTTAAGATCGCTTCTCCCGCATTATCTAGAATTTTGCGCCCTGCAATCGTAAGAGCAAAACCTCCAGGAGAAGTGAAGAAACTAGAATAGAACTTTAGAACTAAATACTATAAATAGAACGTTTTCGCGCATCCTCTGTTTTGTGCTTCACATTTTTTCCTTTCCTACTGTTCGATGAGAACAATATTTTATAAGTTTTATTTTTTTTACATGTAGCCTAAAAAGAAGCCTAATAAATTTATTTACGCTACCTCTTGCCTTGTGAATTCGCCACAGTATTAATATGGTACGTATTTACCTTTCTGTATTTTCCATTATGCTCTATATTTACCATTATGTATTTGAGTATGAAAAGCACCATATGTTACTATTATATTGTAGTCAATAGTCTTCCAAAAAATAATAATGTTCAAATAAAGATACATAGGGCATTTGGACAATAACCACATTACCTATTGGTTAAATAATGGGTGTCCGCTGCGCTACAACCTGAACCAGTCCTGTCAGAATGATATTTAAATTTCGCCTGGTAAACGAAGTGGGATAGAAAGATACTGTTGAAAGTGGTGACCGAGTTATGTCAGACAGAGCATGTTCTGCTGTTCGGCCACTTTGTTTCGCTGATTTAAGCTTGACATTTTACGGCTGGGGCACATTATTTGCCAGTTTGTCTACATCGGTGGTAGGGCTAAGAGCCAACTCGCTTTGAAGTTGAATAAAAGTGTCATTTCAGCTTTTCTACGTCTTGTCATTGATACTGTTTGAAATCAGCGAATAGTTGCTTCAGCAATCCAAGTAAAGATCTAGCTAGAAAAGTAAAGCTAATTTAGCTAGAATCTTACACCTTTATACAAATTTGTTTTTTACGAAAATCTGCGTTCCCATGCATACCAGTTTGAATCTCCAGTGTTTACACCTAAAGTAAACACTCACATTTTTTGTAACAAACAGGCACGAATAAATACTCTCGCATCATAATAATCTTATTAACAAATATAGCTTACTTACATTTCTTATTGTTAAGTATATGCCGTATTAAATTAGGTACAATTAAAAAAGGTATGCCGAATGCACACTGCGCAAAGAAAAAAGGAACAGTTCTATATCTCCAGTTACAGTGGGCTGATTGACGAAATTCAACTTTGTTTTTCATGTCTTGTAAGCGCGCTTTAGGATATGTATTAGATTTATGTATAGTAGTGTGCTAATACAGGTATTTTGACACAAAATTGTAATATTTCTGAGAAGACATGCAATTGCTTTTCTATATTCGATTCTGCAACTAAATTTACGCCAAACTGCCAAGTTTTGTAGGAATCGCACGAGTAGTTTTTAAAAACAGTAGCTCTCAAAATTTCAGCTCCTCAGTGTTAATCCAGTTTGGTATATATTTATTAATATGGCCTTTTTTATTAAAAGTTTTTTTATTTTTTCTTTCATATTTCGAAATTTAGGCTCATTACAAATAAAATTCGCCCATTTTGTATGATTTATTTTTACGATTTGTAATTTTAAGTAATTTCTATAAATTTTTCGAAAAGCATTTGAATTATAGCTCATAAAAGTTTTACCATCGTTTTAAAGTAGAGGTATTTCTAGACATATCTGCAAAAAATAGAGTTTTTAATTCAAAATGTCCTGAGATGTAAGTGAATTTACATATTGGCGCGTTTTGAAATTTGTTATAAGCGATAATAACGCCAAATATGGTTTGCGCATTTTGTTAAAATTATTTGGAAGTATGAACGGTGACTTCTTTCCGCTCCTGTATAATGAAAAAAAGGGAAAGGAAAACAGGTTGCTCTAAATTAAGAAGTTTGCCAATAGAATTATTCTTGGCGCAAACTAAAAAAAATGAGCGAGGGTATATTTTTAAATTTCTCCATAAATTTCTGACCAAAAATTACAAAATTTAATGTCTACTCATAATTTGAGTCCTAGATTCGAATTGTGGAAAACAAATTAGTATGCTATTTCAGAAAAAGTTCGATTTTTATGTCAAAGTACTTATGTTAAAACAATGCTATATATAAATCTAATATATATCCTAAGAAGTCGCGCTTTCGAGACGTGAAACAGGCAATTTGAATTTCGCCAGTTGGCCCGGCAGAATGGGAGATATAGAACTGTCCTCTTTTTTTTTTTTTTTTTTTTTTTTTTTTT
>KK118893.1:88648-104826 GCA_000611955.2 Stegodyphus mimosarum
TCTTTTTTTTTTTTTTTTTTTTTTTGTTCGCAGTGTAGAATTAACAATATTTACATTTTTTTAACTAGTACGGTCATTACCACTAATGAAACTTCTTAGAAAACATTCACCGATTGGAAGCCAAAGGGGAATGTTTAAAAACAATAATTCTATGACATGCTAAGAGTCAGTAGAAGATATTTATGAAAATCAGAGATTAATTTCTCATGGTTTGAATATTTAAGACTTAATAGTTTGATACTTATTCTAAAGATAATAAGCCCTGCAGCCAAACTGGGACAACCGACAAATTAGAACAATCCAAATAACAAAAAAACTAGAACTAAACTACAGAAGAAGAGAATTCGTCCGTTTGCTCGCCCTTCGAAGAAGATGTGTCGGCATCGTCAACAGGGTCATCTCGACTTTTATTCAGAGTAATACATATATATAAAAGAAATATATTTAAAATTACAATGCAAAGAGTTATATTCAATTACAGACATCAAGCAAGGTAATAACATTAAACATTTTCACATTTTCATTAGTAATAGCATAATCATATTTGCGATTATACTCTACAGCCGCGCAGATGATGTAGTGGTTAGGGAAGCCGACTGCTATTCCGAAGGGCCCAGGTTCGAATCACGGAGAAGGCATGGATGCATATTATCTGCCCCCTCATAGGAGGTAACGGTGGCCACCTATTAACTGTCTTCATAATAAATGTCCACCATCTCTAGCCTTAGTAGTAGCGAAAGCCGACATGCCTAGTGTCCGCTATTAAATATACAATGAAAGCTTTTAGATTTTACATTACGCCCAAAGGGGATATTTTTAACGTTTTGTGTGTTACCTCTATTTATTAAATATCATGTACTTCGCATTTAAACCATAAAATTCAACTCAACAGCAATATCGCAAAATAAATTTAAAATGAGCATATCTTTAGATGTTCCGATACACAGTTCTCGCGCGCTGAAGATAAAAACGTTTTTTTCCCGTACAGTGTTGCCATTCTAGCTTTGAAATCGTTGAATTTGTTAATCGAAAATTCTTTAATGTGTGACAAAATATGAAATAGAAAATAAAACAAATTCCAAATTAGGGCTTCCAGATGCACATATTCGGTGAAGGATTACGTTATTGAATATTGTATGCTCTAGGTACCGCCGTTTTAGCAAAATGCAAGAAACATGCATACATTTAGGCAGATTCTTTATTATTTAATTTCTTTGAATATAATACAGTTCTGTAATATTTGAAAAGTGAATCAACGCAAAATGTCAAAACGAAATTAATAGCCCTTTTATGCTAACGCCCTTTGGGCTAAAAAAAGAGACATTTTTATAACAAATAATAATAATATATACAGAGATTTTCTGTGTGTATAAAATTCTTACTGTATTATGAAGATACTTTTACCTTTCCCCGTCCCTGTATTACAAAGATAATCTAATCATTACTCATATTATAAACTTATTATTACTTAATACTGTACTTATTTACTACTGTAGTTATTATTACTGCAGGATAATTAATATTTGATTAACATTGAATATTTCTGGCTTCTAAACATGAATCAAATGTATGTTTACTAATATAACATTATTCACTGATCTCCTGAAATGAACTATTCATATCTATTTAAGTTAGTGATAATTCTTGTAAAGCTCAGTTTAGTATTAGTTTAAAATTCCTATATACACCTTTTTCGTTAATCTTCGCAACATTTCCATAATATCTTAGTAAGAAGATAATAGAGAATGAGATTTCTTTTTCGCTACATACATCATTAGGAATAAAAAACTGAGTATACTGCAAAACGTAAACGTGTGAGAATTCATAATGCATAAGTAGAAATCCAGAGAAGAAAATTACCAGTGATTCCCATTAGGAATTCCAATTGAGAAAAGATTTTTACGTGTTGCGCTTCACTGAATGCTGTTTTGTAACCGTTGTTTCATTGCGGTCGTTCAATTTATTTCATTAGTTTTCTGCCGCCGTATTATCTAATATTCATTAATTCCGTTCGTTCCGTCCGTCCGTTCGTTCCGAATCAATGACATTCAAATTTAGTGGCATTAGACGGGTGTAATAAGCAAGTTGCCTGTCAAACAAAATCTCTTTAAGCGAATTGCGTCTGCTCACTCTCCAAGGAATTATAATAATAATAAATATTAATGAAAATAAATATTAATATTTAATGAAGTAACAACACTGAGATACATTAAGCTAACCCTTTAATGAAAATTTCGATTCAAGCATACTGGATTATTAAGCAATGGGACAAACACCGCTTCCTAATTTATTGCCTGATGTGCGTATATTGATGGAGACATCGAGATTTTAAGATTGCCTTTATCAACTGTGCACAGAAATAAATTGCTAGAAGATATCTACATAATAATTTCCCGTTCGTTTGCATATTTAAAGTACTTATGCAAGCTATGAAAAGTAAACTTACTATATTCCTATTACAAACAAATAATGAGAGAGAGTCTTTATTACGATGCTCCGTTGGGAATATGAGGAAACGCTTGTTATAAGGACAAATAATGCATTAAATGCAAATTTATGTTATAAAATTATTATTTTAGTGTTCAAATAAGCAGGAAGAGATAATTCTAATTTTAATTAATTTCTGTACTGAAAAGCATGAAAATCAGAAGTAGGATTTGCTTTGACATTTGACCGTTCATTTTATTTGAAGTCTGTTGTAAAACCAAATGGGTTATTTGTCTAAGAACATAAACAGTTTCTTTCTTTAAAGGAACTAAAAACTCGCAGTTTCCTTTTTTTGCGGGGGAGGATTAAGAGTTTATTAGTTACGTGATTTATGAGGTATATCTCCCGCCTTCTTTGCATGCCTTCGTGGTGTAGTGGTCAGCACGCTCGGCGCGTATTCCAAAGGTCCGTGGAGTGAGTCCTGGCGAGGGCATTGCTCATTTTTCACGTCTACTGTTTTCAATAACCTAATATCTCTAAAGTGTCACCCGAATAAAAAAAGGTCGTGGCTGATGCTTCTCTACCACCGGGATTTGGCTATTGGATCCCCTAATCCACAGTCGCCCTTGAAAAAGGGGAATATATAAGACATTTCTCCCACCTTCTTCGCATGCCTTCGTGGTGTACTGGTCAGCACCCTTGGCCCGTATTCGAGAGGTCCGCAGTTCGAGTTCTGGCGAGGACATTGCTCATTTCTCACATCTTCTGCTTAAAAAAAAATACCTAATGGCTTTACAGTGGCGCCCGAACTAAACAGGGTGATGGTGGAGGATTCTTCTCCACCAGGATTTGGAGACTGGGTCCCCTAATCTCAAGTTGCCCTTTAAAAACGATTCACTTTCTGCGTTGATTCACTTTTCAGACTGTTGCCACCAAATGTTACAGACATATATTATATTTAAAAAAATTAAATAATAAAGAATCTGCGTAAATGTTTCTCGCATTGTGATAAAACGACGGTACCTAGAGCCATCGAATTTTGAATAACGAAATCCTACTGCGAATATGGGCATCTGGAAGCATCGATATCATATTTTGTAAAACTTTAACGAATTTTTGATTAACAAACTCAAACGATTTAATAGCGAGCTATGGCAATGTTGCACAGAAAAAACATTTTTATCTCCAGCGTGTGAGACTGTGTATCGGAGATTCTAAAGACGCGCTCAGTTTAAAATTATTTTGAGACATTATTCTTTAACTGAATTTTATAGTTTAAGTTCAAAGAACATGATATTTAATAAATAAAGATGGCGAACAAAATGTTAAAAAAGCGCCCCTTGGGACGTAATTTAAAATCTGAAATCCCTCAGATTTCTTCTTTTTTTTAATGTTAAATTGCTTTGTTGTCTTTTATTTTCCTACCAGAATGCATATGTGTAGTTTCATCCTAAAATCTGCATTTAAGTTTTAACTTTATTTCACTTACTAAAGTATGTGTAGCTCACATCTAGGACAACGAACCTGTAGTGAGACTGTAATTGGTTGATTCGGGGAGTTCCCACTTATGTATAAATAAGGGATACAATTACTCCAGTAGGATTATCTTAGTAATTATCCCAGTAGTACTAATTGCTGTTGGCTGCGTTTTATTGCCCGTACCTTTGACGTTATCTACTTCCTCGCTTTTATAGCTTTTCCTTATATATATTAAATAAACATTATTGTGCCTAAAAGAGTTATCTTGCTTATTTATGCCTTAATATAACCAAACCGGCCAAACCAAAATTTATATGCATATAAACCCAAACACTTGTTGAAATCCTTAAACCCCCATTGCACCTGTATCAGATTTACTTCCTTGAAGGGACAATAACTTAAATCTTTCTGAGGGAAAGAATAATTTTTTTTTAGTATTTGTTATTTAGTTTTTTTTATGAGTTTTGTTATGGATAAATATCAGTTCACCCTAAATCAAATTTGAGAAATCTGGTGTTAATGAATGCTATTTTGTGTAGGCAGTTAGAAGCTCGTTATTGTAAACATTATAACTGCACTTGGAATGGCTGATACAGTTCATCTTTGAAACAGTTATTAACTAAATGATTTTTTACCGTACAATTCCAGAAGGTATACAGGACTCTTTAGATACGCCTGGTAAACTGCGAAAAAACAAATTGGACAGTTCTATATCTCTCGTTCTACTAGGCCGATTGAAGAAATTCAAATTGCGTTTTCCATGTCTCGAAAGCCCGACTTTGGATATATATATTAGATTTATATATGTAGCCATTGCTCTAACGTAGGTATTTTGACACAGAATCGGAGTTTTCTGAAATAATATACAAGTTTTTTTTCCCACATTTCGATTCTACGACTCAATTATGCCTGAATGTTAAATTTTGTAATTTTTGGTTAGAAATTTGGGGACAAGTTTAATCGTGCTCCTCGAATGTTCTGATCCTCTGCGAAAGCTGGACTGATCCATTGTTGGCAACACCGAGCACTCCGAGCTCGGTGGCGGCCGATTCACCTCTTCGACCAACATGCTTCTCTGAGGCCTGCTATGCGCCCCTTCTCAAAGTCCGACGGCTGTTCGTACTGCCGCTAGTTATGTCTCAGATGCATCTATAGCCACAATACCGTCCTTCCAAGTCGACAGATTCGTTGAATAGTTCTACGGTTCCAAGTTCCACTTTGTGCCGCGATTAGCACACAATAATTGAGTACTGTGCTTCAGCTGTCTTGAAATGGGTGCTTGTAAGACCGCTGAAAGAAGAGAAATGCTTGAGCTGGGCGGTGTAGGAAACTGAAATACATAGCGACCTGTCCAGCTCAGTGAACTGAAGTCCAGTCGGTACATGACGTTATGAGTCCGGACCGTGCATAAAAGAAAAAATAAAAGTGGATAGCCCTAAGGCACAAGCAATCGTACTTTTAAACTCTCCCAACTGCGCATCTCATATGCGCATAGCGCGCTTACCCTTGTCTCATTGGTGTCGAAATTTAAATCATTTGCTCATCATTTCTTACCAAATTACATTCTTAACGAGTTTCGTGATTGTGGCTCGATTTCTTTTGGGTGCATATATATTTTTGTGACTGAGTGTATTATAAAAATTTACAGAATCGTATAACTTTCTAATTTTCATAGTTATAATTTACATTTCAGCTCATAAATATTGTCAAATTCTGCTGAAATGACGCTTTTCGTTCTTTTTACTTCCTTACACGAAGTAAGAAGGAAGTATTGTAATCGAGAAAAATTTCGGGTATCATACTTCAACGAAAATGTCCATTTTGACAGCTATCGAATGCAATTTAATGATGGGTTTGCTTGACATCGGTGGGAAAGGACGTAACACCGGAGAAAGAACCCGTGCCCTGGAAGACTTGCTGTCTCCCTTTCAAAATTTAGAACTCAATCTCCAGAGACCTTCCAAGGCAACGCTACTTCTCCAGGTCAATGCAGAGGCATTTAGAATCCTAAAGAAAAATTCATTGATGGAGAAAACGACAAACGACCTCACGAAGAGATCCACTGGGCCGTAACTCAGTCATCAACTACTGAAACAAAAGACGTTTTTCCTGTGAGCGCGACCCCACTCCCTCTCACAGTACTAGAAACAAAGAGAAATTTAGTCAGACATCGCCGTGCCTTCGCACCGACCGAGGGGAGTCCATCCCACCTCGGATGCCTTCGATATCTGACCATGTAATGTCCCCACAACCAAAGTCACAGACAAGACAGTACCAGTACGGTCCCTGCCAAGACTGAGCCAAAACCGAAAAAACGATGGCTCCAGTCCTGTGAAGACTATTTATTTACCAAAGAATCGAAGCTGCTTAGACATAAGTCCAGCCAGTTGTCTGGAAGAACCCCGGGTGTCCTCCCATAAATGGTCGGTTCTGGAAATTCCAACCAGTCGATCCCAAGGGATGTTGTTCAGCTCCGTTAGCCTACGTTAGCCGAAGTCAATATAGTTACCAGCGAGGGCCACGAGGAGGCTGGCATTGAACTGAGGGAGACGAGGCTAGGCCTCCATCTCTCGGCATCTGCACCCTCAGATCAAACACCGAATCTCCTACCGCTGGCAGTAGGTTCCAGATATTTGCCCCCAGATACAGGCGCCCCCCTGCCAAAAGGACACAGTAAAAGACTCTTTTCCCCAAAAAAATTATAAAATTGATTTAAAATGGATTCTGAAGAGATTTTTTTTCGTGGCGTCTGTGCGTGCGTAAGTATGTATGTGTCTCTTATAACTCTAAAACGAGTAGCCACAAAATGTTGAAATTTTGAGTATAGGATTGCTATAGCATGCACCTAGTTCACCTCCCTTTTTGGATGCAATCGGCCGCAGTAAATATATATATATATATATATACCCAGTCTGTTACTCGGCTCGCGAGCTCAGATTTTTAATCTTTAAATGTTAGTAAATTGCACATTTTTTGCTTTAAAAATTATTGAATTATGTTGTTCTTATTTTCCCGTTAAGGATTTTATAACTTGATAAATCTGCATGCAATATTTGTAGAATTATCAATAAATTAAGATGTGTTTAAGAGCCTAATTATGGTTACGAAAGCAGCCAGATTTGTTTACATTTGAAACTTATCAGAATAGTGGATTTGTTGCCAATATAGAGAAACTAAATTTCGCAATAACAAAGATAACGCCTTCTTTTATTATTGCGAAATAAATCATGCTTAACCCATTCTGGAATTTATTCTAGGAAGTACAAGTAAGTGTTTAAGATTTACTTCGTAATTTTCCATATAGATATTTAGAATTATGTATTCTTGTCTTGTCACAAAGTGAGAACGGAATTAATTGAATGAGTAATACTTAATCGTTTGTGAAAAACTGTTTCTTTTTTTTGTGTGTGTGTTTAATTTCTTTTATTCATCGTTTGAGATTTATTATAGTATTTGAATAGAACATGTGGCCACGATTAGATAATTCTGCAGATGATATGCATAATTTTTGGCCATTCTGAATTATAAAATGAATGAGATATAGAGCTCTTAAGTGAATCTAGCGTCAGAGTGTCGCTATGGTAAACAAATATAATGTTTTTTAAAGAGTGCATTTATTCTATTGTGGTTTATGCGCAATCTACGAAGTAGATTTAATTCAATCCGATGAGTTTAAATTAAATGCAGGATAATTTAACATTCCGTACAGGGAAGTCATGTGGTATATACATCAGATTTTTTATATTAAGCATTCATTTCCGAATTTTATATGGACTGAAGCTTTCAGAATTCTGTAAAACATATAGCTTCATATCAAAATTCGGCAAATTATCTTTACTGACTGGTAGATTATTTTAGCAGCAATTCAGAGATTTTTTCTTTTTTGCCTGTGTGTCAGTGCTGGCCGGCACTTTCTTATTTCCAATCAAACATAAAACAAACTTCAGCGGCCCATAGCGTCCTCTACATAAAATTATCCACACAGATACTTGAAAGGTCCTCCCCCCGTTTCTTGCATAAGGTAGCTGGCCCTCTGAGAACTACATAAAAGCATTCCATAATCATAAAACAATATGCAAAAAATTACCTTCATTCTTAAACGTGATCTTCTGATTTTAAACACATGTACTTGTGTGTAATAAAGCAAAGTTAGCATTCATGTTGTAGAAATATTGATGGTACTATTGATTAATTATTGATAATGTAGAAATATTAATGCTATAGATACGTACACTGCGCAAAAAAAAGGAACACTTCTACGGACTACTACCGTCCGTTTTACTGGGCTGATTGACAAAATTCGACTTACATTTTTCTTGTCTCGAAAGCGCGACTTAGGATATGTATTAGATTTATAAAAAGCTTTCTTCTAATATACGTATTTTGACAAGAAGAAATCATCGGACTTCTTCTGCATGACATACCAATTTTTTTCCATATTTCGTTTCTACGTCTGAAATTATGCCAAAACGCCGAGTTTTCTAAAAATTGCAAGGGCAGTTTTTAAAAAATTAGCTCTTAAAACTTTAGTTCCTCAGTGCCAATTAAATTTGGGATATGTTTGTTAATATCTCTTTTTTTATTAAAATTATTTGATTCTTCCTTTCACAGTTTGAAATTTAGGTTCATTTCGAATAATATTCGTCCATTTTTTGAGATTTATTTTTAAAATTTGTATTTTTAAATATTTTTTATAAATTTTTCGAAAAAATTTTGAATTATAACATATAAAAGTTTTAACATTTTCTTAATGGGGATATATTTCTAGGCACACCTGCAAAAAATTAGAATTTCTTTATTCAAAATTTTCTAACATATCTATGAATTTACGTATTGGCGCGTTTTGAAATTTGGCATATTCTTTAAATGCGATAAGAACGCCAAATGTGGCTTATGCAGTTTGTTAAAATTGTTTGAAAGTATGAACGAGGCCTTTTTTTCAGTTCGTCTGCAATGAAAAAATGTAAATGAAAATAGGTTGCTATAAATTAAGAAGTTCGCCAAGTGAATTATTCTTGGCGCAAACTGAAAACAATATGTCAAGATAATTTTTTTTTAATTTCTCCGTAAATTTCGTACCAAATTTTACAAAATTTAATACTTAGGTATAATTTGAGCCGTAGAATCGAAAAATGGAAAAACATTGGCATGTTATTTCAGAAAAAGCCTGATTTTGTGTCAAAATTCCTATGTTAGAACAATGCCATACATAAATCTAATATATACCCTAAGGTAAACTTTAGAGACATGAAAAACGCAATTTGAATTTCGTCAATCGGTCTAGTAGAACCGGAGATATAGAACTGTCCCTTTTTTTCCTCAGCGTACAATGTAATGAAAAGCAAGAATTTTAATTGCTTAGAATATTGATCCATACTGAATTGGAAACTGGCAGCAGAGGGAAATTAAGACTTCATTTTTATTTCAGTAAACATGTTCCGGCCACAAACAACTTGGAATACTACTTGTGACTATATCAAAAGTCATATTTTCATTTTTAGATAGATTTTAGTTAGATTTGCATTAAGAAGAGAGCAGCAGCAAACAGTCCAGTTAGGCCGAAGCGTAGAAAGTAAGTGCGTTGTGTTCAGGATGAAATTTTAATTTAGACTGAATTAGTTTTGAATCTCAATGCATTTTGATTGGATAATTAATGCTGCTGTAAAATTACTATTGGTTGCTTTAGTTTTAGTTCCATTTACATCATCAGTGTTACGCAAGAGTCATATGACATGGCTTAGTCTCGAAAGGACGCGGTGCAGGAAAAGATTACTATTTTTAGAATAAAGAGAGAAAATAATTTTTCGCATCGCGAGGCTATGGGTAATTTAAATTATAATTTATCTTTCACACATTTTAACGTACATATGCACATATATATATGTATATATATCTAAATATTACAATTTTTGCTTTTACTTTTATTTGGCCAAAGCGCGGTAGCCCAGAAAGGCTATTAATTTAGTTTTGACATTTTGCGTTCATTCACTATAAACGGCGATACACATTTTTAAATTGTTGCCACCAAATGTTAGAGTCCTGTAGTTTATTTACAGAAATTAAATATAAATAAATAATTTAAAACCTGCCTAAATGGATGCATGTTTCTCGTACTGGGATAAAACAACGGTACATGGAGCCATCAAATTTTGAATAACGTACTTCTCCACCCGATTATGGGCATCTGGAAGCCCAAATTTTAAATATGTAATTTATTTCATTATCTATTTCGTATTTTGTAAAGCATTTATATGTTTTTTATTAAGAAACTCAATGATTTTAAAGCGAGCATTGGAAACACTGTACGAAAAATAAACCATTTTTATCTCCAGCGCGCGAGACTGTATTAAAACTTCTAAAGATATACTCTTTTAAATATATTGTGATATTGCTATTGAATTAAATTTTATGGTTTAAGTTCGAATAACATGATATTTAATAAATAAAAGTAGCGCATTAAACGTTGAAAAAAAACCCTTGCGCGTAATATTAAATCTGAAAGCTTTCAGATTTTTTTAATATTTTTTTATAATTCTTATATATTTTTACATTTTGTTTGTGATGTAAAATTGTTTATTTTCTGCTTCATTTAAGTAATTTTATAACGTATTATCCATATGTTCAGGGGGAGTTTAGTAGCCATTTTAATGGTTAACATACATTGTCAGGACTGTTTGTTCGGTGCATATTCTTGGCAAACATCTTCGTGAAATACTTTACACGATCCTGATCTTGAACAGGGAGCTGAATGCAGCTATGTTCTGTGGTAGAATACTGTGATTAAGTGGTAGAAGAACTGCACTTCAGAGGGATTTAAAATCATCTTTTATTAAACCACAATTATGTACAGCCACTTCCCAAATCGGGAGGGATACAGAAAATAACGATCGCACTTGGGTTTTAAATTGAACAATCAAATAATTTCAACTAAAACTAATTAGAAATTAAGTAGTCGTTGCTCACAGAGGTGTAAACGCGAGGTTGGCTTCTATGCTAAAGGATGCGTAGCAAGATTTAACTAATACTAGCGCACTTAGATTTACTTCAATAAGTAATAGCGTAACAGCGCTACGACTTAGAATTTAAATACTAGCTGGTCAGGCGAACGTTGAACAGAGGGCAGTGGTCTGAGACTAAAAGCTCTCTCACGGAGAGGTTCCTACCTCTCACTTAAATATAAACTTGGCTCCACTTCAAATTTGCATAAAGCTGAAACGCGCGCTTATTCTAACGGGAAGTTGAAATAAGAACAGATAGAAAAAGTCAAATTTAAATAAAACTTTGTTAGTTTAACTAAAACCTTACAAATCAGTGTATTTTGAATTACACATCCTTAAATTATTTAAGTAGCATTTTAATTTAAATTTCTTTATTCAAGTTGAAATAAAATTGAAATATTGTTCCTAGGAGGTAATAATTAAAGTGAAATATTAAATCTATGTATCTTCCAATAACATTCCACTGCCAGATATGCTTTATTTTTCAGCTATAAAGTTAATGAAGTTAGTAAAAATCACAAGGTTACTAATATTATTGCAAGCTCCTCACTAAGCGCACATTTCTAATATGAGTATCACGGGAAAATTATTATGAATTGATGAAATCTTGAAAAAGGGATATAATCTTTTCTTCGAATTCTTTACTTTGAACTATTCATACGGAAATGAAATTTGAAATTTAAGTTCATTTGCTTTCCTCCAATTTCTCTCCAAATGATTTGAGACCAACTTTCCTTAGACTTTGCTTTCGTTTCTTAAAACGAATCCTTCACTTGGAAAGTTTAATTTTGAAAAATTAGCTTTCGTGGGATGATATGAAAGTATACGTGCTTTTGAAATGGAAATATTTCCATATCAAATACGTTAAAACAATGATTCTGTAACAACTCTTGTTCTGTATTATTTTATGCCATTTGAAATGGGAAAATATGGAATTTTCAAATAGCATTTCCGAGATAACAACATTTTCGTTGAAATTCAAAGCTTCTTGGAGTGCTTTTATTTTAAACTTTGAAATATTATCGAGTGCAAGACTCATCTTTTAAAGAATTTTATGAATAAGAAAAGAGGAAAGGTAATTTATGTGATGGGATGTATGTAACATACCAGGCGATTCTTGGTATTTGTTCTGAAACGTGAATTAAGAACAAGATCTTGGTGAGTTTCTGCATTCGAATATGCAGGTGTTTCATAAAGAATGTATGATATATTATTTTTTATGACTGTAATACTTAACCTTTCTGTTTAATACGCAATTAATGTAAGCAGACATATTTATTGTGAGTTCATGTCTTATGCATTACAGTAGAGTGGATAATGAGTTGAACAGAATTATACGAATTTTTAGGCTTCCCAATACATAAAAAATTTGATGTGTACTCCACATGACTTCCTTGTACGTAATACTAAATTATACGTATTTCGTTCTTGCATTTCATTTAAACTTATTGAATTAAAATAAACCTACTTCGTCGGTAGCCCATAAACCACAATAGAATCAATGCAGTATTTAAAATTCACTATATTTGTTTGCCATAGCGACACTCTGGCGCTAGGTTCGCTTAACAGCGTTACATTTCATTCATTTTATAACTCAGAATGCACAAAATTTATATCACCTGAAGAATTATCTAATCGTTGCCACATGTTCTGTTCAAATACTATAATAAATCTAAAACGATGTGTAAAAGAAATTAAACAAACAAACAAAAAAATAAAAAACGAAACAGTTGTTTACAAACGATTCAGTATTTGTCATTCAATTAATTCAGTTCTCACTTCGCGACAAAGAAAAAATACACAAAAACTAGAAATATCTGTATAAAAATATTGAAGTAAATTTTAAACACTTATTTAATCGAATAAATTCCAGAATGCATTAAGTACGATTTAATTCGCAGCAATAAACGAATGCGTTATTGTTGTCGCTGTGAAGCTTAGTTGCTCTAGATTGGCAACAAATCCACTATTCTGCTAAGTTTCAAATGTAAACAAATAGGGCCGCTGTGATAAAAATAATTAGGCTTAGCAGCAATTAAACAACTTTTAAATTGTTCATAATTCCACAACTATAACATGCCGGTTACCTAAAGGCATGAAAACCTTAACTGGAAGATAAGAACAACATAATTCAATGGTTTTTAAAGCAAAAAATGCCAAATTTACAAACATATAAGAATAAAAAAACTGAGCTCACTGAGACGAGTAACAGAATAGGTATATGTGTAGGATTGATGGAGCCGATTGCAACCAAAAAGTGAGGTGCACATATATACACTCACGTTTGTGAAAATTGCAACACCATGAAGGACTTACGCGAGTGAGCTGAAATTTTCAGGAAATGCAAAGTAGCGCATGATATGCAAATGATTAGAATTGCAAATCCGTAGCGCATGCGTATGCTGAGCAGCGCCCTCTGAACGGCTGATGGATCCGAATAAATAGACGGCTGTAGCGAGGCGTGTAGGGTTATCGGTGGTTATCTGCTAGTGGTAAACGTTAACTCAATCTGTACTTATGCCTCGTCGACGAAAGAGAGCGAGATTTGAACAACTTACAGAGTTTGAACGAGGGAGAATCATCGGCCTTCGTGAAGCTGGATTGTCGTATCGTGCAGTAGCCTCTCGTGTGCAGCGTAACAGCAGCACAGTGATGCGCGTTTGGAAGCAGTGGACGGACGAGTGTCGGACAACTCGGAAATCCGGGAGTGGACCCCGAAATGTGACGTCAGCTCGCGATGATAGACACCTGGTCCGCATGGCGCGGACGGACCGTACAGCTTCCTCTAGACAATTGGCAGCACTGTGGTCAATAGCTACAGGTGTTTCATTGTGTGCTTCATCAATTCGTAGACGTCTGCTGCAGTGTGGACTGCGCGCACGGACTCCTTTATACAGGATCCCCCTAACGCACGACCATCGCCGCCTGCGGCTACAATGGGCCAATCAGCATAGAGACTGGCGTGCTGATTGGCAGCATGTCGTGTTTTCTGACGAATCCCGCTTTAATTTGTGGTACCATGATGGCCGCATTCGTGTCAGACGCTATGCCGGTGAACGCCACCTTCCGGAGTGCATTATCGAACGCCACAGTGGACGAACACCCGGAGTTATGGTCTGGGGCGCCATAGCATATCATAGACGATCTCAATTGCTACGAATTGTGGGCAATCTGAACAGCAACCGGTATATCCGTGAAGTTCTACAGCCCGAAGCTGTTCCCTTCCTTCAAAGCTTGCCAGGCGCTGTATTTCAACAGGACAATGCCCGCCCTCATACTGCTCGGATTGTTAAATCCTTCTTTGCAGCGCAGCAGGTACAGCTTCTTCCTTGGCCTGCGTGTTCCCCGGATATGTCGCCAATTGAACATGTGTGGGATGTCATTGGTCGGCGTCTTGCTCGTGATCCTCGTCCTGTTGCGTCTGCAGACGAACTTTGGGTACGCGTACAAACGATATGGAATGCTCTTCCTCAGTCAGACATTCAAACTTTGTTTGACTCCATGCCACGTCGTGTAGCAGCACTTATTGCGGCGCGTGGTGGCCACACAAAATACTGATTCTGATCTCTTGTTCTTGTTTGTTTGCTTTGAACATTTAATCATTTATTTGTACCACTACCACTCAACTGTGTATTAAATTGCATTCAATTATGACGATTCCTTCTTGGTGTTGCAATTTTCACAAACGTGAGTGTATGTTATAGCAGTTCTATATACAAAATTTCAAAGTTCTAAGGCTACTCGTTTTTAAGTTATGCGAGATACACACATATATACGCATAGACGCCACAAACAATTCTCTTCAGAATTCATTTTAAATCAGTTTTACAATTATTTTGGGGTAAAACAGTCCTTTATTCGTTCCTTACGTACAGATGGCAGGCAAAAGACATCGTTAAATTGCATTCGATAGCGATGAAAATGAGTATTTTCGTTGAATACGATACCCGAAAATTTTCGAGATTACAATACTTCCTTTTTAATTCGTACAAAAATAATCTTTGCGTTACACAAATATAGATGCATTCACACTATACGTACGTTTACATTACACATACCAGCAAAACTATGTGCACACTACACATACTTCATATGTCCTTAACAAATATCTTGAGACTGTGTTTGGCAGAAATCAAGACGGATTCCATGCTATACCTATAGGTTTCAGCAGTTTCAGAATCGTATGAATCGCAAAACGGTAGGCCTAAAATATTTCATTAAACGATTATTACACTTGCTGTAATTGTTACCCAAAGTATTATTACGAATTTTGTATATATGTAAATAATTTTAGTGAAAATACACGTGAAATTCAAATATCTTTTGTGCAATATAACACGAAATGCTTGAAGATAGCGAAGCTCAGCCGGAAAAATAAGATTACAGGGGCAAGTATATTTAACATTTAGGTAAATGACTATCTTGCTAATTTGGCGATATCGCAAAGCTGGTGACATTTTGTCCAGTTTATGTATAATTGTTATTCTAATTGAATGACTGCAATTGATCCCTGTATATAACTGTTAAGGCATATGTAACTTTAACCGTATATGCCTTCCAGTAGGTTCGAGAAATTGAAGGTAGTAGAAATTTCTCAGCGGTCTGGGTAACTACATAAGCTTGGAGACAGCATTCATTTTAAGTTTTTAGTTCAGATCTGACGCGCTTCGCTGTTTGTTTGCGATTTGCGTATCTAAAGTTATAAATAATTTGAAGCGGTAAGTACTGCTTGTGCTTTATTATACGGAGAAGAGTTGCACGAGTACTTTTCTGAAAAGTTCCAGATCTGTAAAGTATTTATTTTGGGAAAAAATACAAATAATCGATTATGGGTGCATTCAATACATTACGAAACCGTACGCACGTAACAGTATTTTAAAGCGCATGCTTTTTCATAATACAATGGAATAACGATTGTGCTTTTAATTCCTTTTGCAAGTATTGAAATCGCGAAAAATTTCAGGTACCATATTTCAACGAAAATATCCATTTTGAGCATGCGCGTTACCGATGTTTTTGTATGACATCTGTACATGAGGATAGAATAAAAAGCTCTTTTTTTTTTCCACAAAAACTCACAAAACTGATTTAGAATGAATTCGGAAGACGTTGTTTCGTCGCGACGTTGCCTACGAACGTATGCATGTATGTATCTCGTATAACTCAAAAACGAGTAGCCTCAGAACGTTGAAATTTTGTATATAGGGTTGCTATAACATGTAGATGTGCACCTCCTATTTTGGTTGCAGTCGGCCGCACCAAAATTATATAAAT
>KK118893.1:104909-123105 GCA_000611955.2 Stegodyphus mimosarum
TATCAGGACTGAGTATTCTGTGTGTGTTCTTTGAGAACATTGTGAAATATTTACCAGGGTGTTTCTTCTCAGGTCCTGAACTGGAACAGTGAGCTGATGAAATGTAAGCTTTGTTCTGATGTAACTGCTGGGCTAGATAATAACTGCACGTGAAGGGATTTGAAATCCTCTTTTATTAAATCACTGTTAATTACAAACTTCCCAACTCGGGAGAGATACAGAAAGTAAAAGACCACACTTGGGTCGAACTTAACAATCAAATAAACTTAAATAAATTTAAATAGAACTTAAATCGAACTTTGCTCACAGAGCGATTCGCGGAGATTGGCCTCTACCTAAAAGGGTGCGTGGCAAGATATACTAATACTAGCGCACTTCAAATTGTTTTACAATGCAATCACGTAGTAAGCACTATGGCTTATAAATTTAAACTGCTAGCTGGTCAGGCGAACGTCGAGCAGAGTGACCGTGATCTGAGACTAAGCTCTCTCACACTGAGAGGTTTCTACCTCTGGCTTAAATAGTACTTGGCCGTACTTCGAAATTAGTATAATCTGAAACCGCGCGCTTCTTCTGACGGGAAGTTGAAGCAGAGAGGAGATAGACAGATTTAAATTAAAATAAAACTTGGTTAGTTAAACTAAAACCTTACAAGCTAACCTGCATGTAATAATTGTTAAATTATCAATAATTTAAAACTTGTTTAAAAGCGGTTAAGCCTAATTTTTGTTTAGCATAGCAGCCATATTTGTTTATATTTGAAGCTTTGCAGAATAGTGGATTCTTTGCCAATCTCTAGAAACTAAGCTTCGCAATAGATTAGCTTCGCAAGGATTACAACTTCTTTTATTATTGTGAATTAAATAATGCTTAATTCATTCTGGAATTATAAGATTAAGTTGTTAAATTATCTCATATATTTACTCAACATAGCGTTGACAATAACTTGATGTCCCTACAGTTGCGCCCGAATTAAAAAAAACTGGTTGGATGATTAATCATCCACCATAAGCTTTGGCGACTGGGTCTCATAAACCCCAGTCGCTCTTTAAAAATTGGAATATATAAGGTATTTCTTCCGCCATTTTAGCATGCCTTCGTGGTGTAATGGCCAGCACAGTCGGCGCATTTTCGAGAGGTGCGAAGTTCGAGTCCCGGCTAGGGTATTGCTCATATTTTATGTACTCCTGTTTCAAAATAACCTAATGTCTTTACACGTGTCCCTAAAGATCTCATTTTCTTAAAATTTGCAATTTTAAACGTAAAAGACGATAATCACGAAAGGGATATTAGTCTGGAGAGGCATCTTCCGTTGAATCCCCATGAACGGTATATGACTTTTCAAATTGTTGCCACCAAATATTATGACCCTGTATTATATTTAAAGAAATTAAATAATGAGTAATTTGCATGAATGTATGAGTACTTATAATAAAGGAACCTAATTGTGAAAATAGCAAAGGAATTTAGAGCCATCAGTTATTGAATACCGTAATCCTCTACCCTAACATGGGTACCAGGAAGCCCGAATTTTTTAATTTCGTGTTTGTTTTATTATCTATTTTATTTTTCGTGAAATTTTAACGAATTTTTGATAAATAGACTCCATAATTTCTATGCGCGCACTGGCAACAATTTACGGAATAAAACATATTGATGTCCAGCGCTTTAGACTCCCTGTCGAAATTCTCAAGATATGATGTTGTTTAATATTTTTATGGTTTTTCCTCTTGAATCGAATTTTATGTGACGCAAGCGACAAGAAAGTTGTAAGGTTTTAGTATAAACTAACAAAGTTTTATGTTAATTTCTCTTTCCTGTGAACTCTTATTTCAACTTCCCGTTAGAATGAGCACGCGATTCAGCTTTATGCTAATTTGAAGTGGAGCCAAGTTTTGTATTTAAAGGTTAGCAAGGAACTTCTCAGTGTGAGAGAGCTTTTAGTCTCAGATCGTTTCGGCTCTGTTCGACGTCCACCTGACTAGCTAGTATTTAAATTCTAAGCCTTAGCGCTGTTACTCTAATACTTATTGAAGTAATATAAGCGCGTTAGTATTAGCCAAATCTTGCTACGCACCATTGATAGTTTAGAATAGAGGCCAACCTCGCGTTTAAAGCTCTGAGAGCAACGACTACTTAATTTTCTACTCAACTTTTCTTTTTTTTTAATTATTTCATTGTTCAGTTTAGACCCAAGTGCTGTCATTATTTTCTGTTATCCCTTCCGAGTTGGGAAGTGGCTGTAAATAGTGGTTTAATTAAAGGGTGATTTTAAACCCTTCGTACGTGCAGTTATTCTACCACTGACATAGAACACAGCTGCATTCAACTCCCTGTTCGAGATCAGGACTTTGACACTGCTACGACAATGTTCGCGAAAAGTATGCGCAGAACACTCAGTACTGATAAAGTGATATTTAATAAATACAGTAAACACGCAAAACATTAATAATAAAAAACAAAAGAAAAGTTTTGTAAAGCCATCTTAGTAAGAAATCTGAATATTGACATGTTAAACTGAGGAAAGACCGGAAAAGAAAAGAAAAATACATGCCAACACTTAACGCTATGTCGGAAATTCTAAAAGCATTTTGATATATTGCTTTTAAAATTTTTGGAATTTTGCTGTTGAATTGTATAATTAACCAAGTGAATGATGCTTAATTCAAAAAAAGACACACACACACAAAAAGGTAAAAAGCAAAGACAAAATCAATAAGCTAAAAAGACAAAAAAATGGGTTAGTAGCAGTGAAGCGAGAGCGTAAAAAACCTTAACAAAACCTTTTGGGTGACTGTTAAAATCTGAAACCTTTCACTTTTTTTTTTTAAATCTCTTTGAAGATCTGATATCGCTTAAATTTACTGTTTAAAAAACAAAGTATTAAAAGGAAACACGGGAATTCCTTGATAATTTAAATAATTAATATAATAATATAATAAGTAGGATCCATTGATAAAAAATATAATATGACAAATATATATATATATATATATAAAAGGGTGGTGGAAGTGATTGAAAAGATTGAGGTATTGGGTATCTATGGAAAGTATGAATAAGAATTGAATAAAGAAATAGGAATTGCAGTCCATTTTTAGGCACTCTAAATTGAACGTACACAGAAAAAATAGATGTTGCAGTTCTTTTTTACAACAAAATATGTTAACGAAAGGCTACAGATATTGCAACTATTATTTAAGTAGATGGACCTTTGTTCTTTGTCTTCCTTGTATGTAAAAGCAATAACTAGCAGATACTTTTCCTTCATCATATATAATATTGTTTGTTTTGCAATTGAAAATGTAAATTTATGGGATTTTCACAGCGTGTTTTAATTATAAATAAGAACTGCTTTCTTTGGAATGAGGAAGAATATAATATACGAATGCAAACATATATGTATTCTGAGATGTTTAAAGCAAGCGATATTTATATCAGACAATAATTTAATTTCAAAATGATGAATTGCTTTGAAATAATTCTTTCTCAAAACTTCAGATCTTTGCATTTATTCCACACATTTTGAGAAACGGTAAAGTCTGTGTTTGTAATAAATCTTCTATGAATCAAGTATTCCATAATACAGCTAAGTATTATCTAAAATTTATGATTATTTTTCATAAATATACACGTCTGCCAAACGGCAGCCACTCCAACACAATACATGAAAGGATAACAAAACAACTTTATTCACAACAAGAATTTTGTATTATGTTATCGTCTGGTAGAGGTTTTTAATCATCAGAACAGTAGTAAAATAAAAATATCCCACATGCGGGTGCATAAGCACTTTTACGTGACACTTCTCTTTCAAAGCGTCACGTACTTTGGAGTTGACCTTCTGGCCTTCAGAAAATGCCGTGAAGAGCTAGCTTTAAGAGGTGTCAGTATATGGTGAATAAATATTTTAACAATTCCATTTTCTTTGCTGGAAGTTTAAATTCTATCGGAAAGAGTTTCCATTAGTTGATAGTTTTTTGATGTAATTTTAGTTTACAAGATATTTGAAATAACATAGAAAGTAAATTCATCGCCTTTCAATTTACTGAAAGATGTATGAATAATTATTTTTCTGCTATCAATTTTACTTCCACATGATACGTAAAATAGGAATTATAAAGGATACCAATTTCAAAGAATCTAACTAAACTACTCGTAAATACAAATTGCCAGGAAATTATATCATATTTTGCTTAAATTTTTACTGCTGCTACTTAATAACTACTATTAAATTAACTACTGTTACCTAATAAAACAAGAGTTTGAAATTTAGATAGAATTAATATAAAATTCGAAGAACATGTAGAAATTTGTAGTGTATATGTGTAATATTTATTTTAGTTAATATATTGAGGCGTGCGTAAAAGATTGAATGCACACGGGTCCAGGCCCAATCATAGGTTAGTAAAATTTTATTTTATCAAAATAAACACTTCAAAGTTCTGGAACTTTTCGCAGAAATACTCGTACGGGAGTTAACAGACTACAGTTAGTAATTACGCATATAACTGCTAAAAACGTTAAACACAACTCAATGCAAGGCGCGTCTAAAGAAAATGCTAATCCGGATATCTCACTTCATATGGAACTAACAACTCACATAAGCAACTAAGAGCAGATGTCCTCTCTTCAGCCTTAAATAGTTTTTAACCGGCCGCGGAGATATTTCTTGTAAGTTCTGCTTCTCGAAATTACTGGAAAGCAAAACGAGGGGGGAATTACGATTACAGCTAACACAGTGATCAATTACATTTATTCAATTTCAATATATATTATAGTGATACAGGGACCGAACCAAAATGTCGCCAAGTGCTCTCCACGTTTGGCGACTTTAAGCGATTTTTCGCCACATTCGGTGACAAAATAAGTGACCAAACTAGTTGTCAGCTTGGCGATATATCGCCAAATTACCGAGATACACATTTATTCAATGTAAACTGCACTTGCCCCTGTATTCTTCCCTTTCAGGCACAGCTTCTCTTTAAATTTTTCATATCACAAAAGAAATACAACAATTGTACTCACAAATTTACTAATATTACCTATCTAAGTACAAAATTCGTAACAATATTATTTCTTAGGTCAAATCTTTTCTACACTTCTACTATTCCGTCTTCTCCACCAGAAAAATGAAGAGAGATTAAATGACGAGCTAAAACATGCTTAGAATCTAAGATTAGTTTTTACGTGACAGGGTGTAGGATTCAGCTTCTTTATCGTTAACATTTTGGTGCGTAAATATCGATATTATTTATTATTATTGATAAATTTTATGGAGAAGTTAATTACAATACGCTTTAATCTATAAACGTAGAATTTAAAAATATAGTTCTGATAATTAAAAAACAAACATAACTGAATTAACTTTATTTTTCTTTTCGATAGCAGTGGCTGCCCTGATGATGAACTTGTGTGACGTCAATTCAGTCACGTGTGCACGTCTTATAATTAGGCCTCTTAAGAGGAAGACAATCATTTGAAATTTCGGTGGCTATGATGCTCCTATTCTTACTTGAAATTAATGTGAGAAATTATTTGCTCGCACTTGTAAGTAGCACCGATTGCGGACAAAATATAAAAGCCTTTTTCTTTTGTACTGAATTTATTTTTGTGCAACTGAACACATGCTCGGGGTGATCCTCAGTAACTTACTCACATAGATCCCACAGGAAACATCTATCTTACACATTACACGTGTTTCGTGTTCGTAAAGCAAAACTGTTCCCCTTAATTGCTCGAAATAGTGTTCTATCTATTGATAATAAGTTACTCATTTACATATCCGTTTTGCGTCCCTAGCTCTGTTATGCTATTATCGGCTATACTCATATAAATATGTACTGAAAAAACTGCAAACAGCGCAAAATTGTGTTATTAGACAAATTACCAATGCACCCTGGTACTTTCTTAATAACCGTGTAAGGATCTTAAGTTTAACTTGTCAGGACTGAGTGTTCGGTGCATACTCTTGGCGAACATATTCGTGAAGTAAACTAAGTCCTGATCTTGAACAGGGAGCTCAATGCAGCTCTGTTCTGTGGTAGAAAACTGTGGTTAAGTGGTAGAATAACTACACGTAAGAAGGATTTAAAATCCTCTTTTATTAAACCACTATATTTACAGCCACTTCGCAACTCGGGAGGGATACAGAAAATAATGACCGCACTTGTGTCTAAACTGAACAATCAAATAATTTAAACTAAAGTTAAATAGAAATTAAGTAATCGTTGCTCAGAGCTATAAACGCGAGGTTGGACTCTAAATGATCAATGGTGCCTAGCAAGATTTAGCTAATACTAACGCACTTAGATTTACTTCAATAAGTAATAGAGTAACAGCGCTAAGGCTTAGATTTTTAAATATTAGTTAGTCAGGCGAACGTCGAACAGAGCAGCCGTGATCTGAGACTAAAAGCTCTCTCACACCGAGCAGTTCCTACCTCTCGCTTAAACACAAACTTGGCTCCACTTCAAATTAGCATAAAGCTGAAACGCGCGCTCATTCTAATGCAAAGTTGAAATAAGAAATCATAGGAAAGGGAAATTTTAAATAAACTTTGTTAGTTAAAACTAAAGCCATACAAACTAACGTTTATTTTATTTTAAAACTTTACTATCACCTCTCATTTTCCACTTCCGGCCAGAATGAACGCGTGAATATGTTTATGGAAATTGTACTTGCTAACGCTTAAGTATTTAAGTTGTGGCTTTTTGCTAAGAGCAGAGTAGAAGGAAGGGGAGAGAGCCCTCTTGCTACGAGGCTTCCCGCGAGCTTGCCATCAGTTACTGTCCGCGTGTAAGGCCAGAGGTTTTAATCCTCTTCAAAGTTAAAGACGTATTGTAGTTTTCCGCAGTTTGCGTATTACAGACGTAGTCATTTAAAAGCCCAGTCTTAGTGTTAGTCATCTGAGTAATATTAAAAGTTAGCTTTTATTTAAATTTTAGTTAGTTAGTAGTCTTATATTCTTTGTCGTTCAGACGACAAGTGGTTGATCTTTGGATCCCGAAGTACGGGAATGTTTGTAAAATCGATAAGCAAATAAAGGGCAATTTCAACCCTTCTTAGCTTTGTTGTAACTTCTACACAGGCACGAACATAGCTTTTAATAAGCTCCCTGTTCCTACTCAGGGTTCCAGTTATGTTTGCAAAATCAACTAGAAAAGCAGTCCTGATAATCGTATTCATGAGGCGCTTGAAATCGACCGGCTGAGAACAGTATATGACGTATAGACTATGCACGTAACTTTTATAATATTCAGCATAATATCCCAAATCCTTTGATTAAATTTTGTGATTACAATATCCAGGATGCTGCAAATGTCAAACGCCCCATGGCTATTTTAAGTAATAATATTGATTGAGTGAATTATGCATTTCTGTACCTTTCTGCCTTGTAATTCTCATATCATGTACCAGTGTCTTCATGTATCTCATATATTTCTGTTTATTCTTACATAATTTTGTAATATTAAGTTATTCATTTACTGAAGGAATCGTACTTGCTTTTTATCATGTTTCTGTAATCATGTATTCGTGTTTGCCGCTAGCTCGTACTCCTATCTGTATCAGATGCACATTTTCAAAGTCTCTTTAATGTAATATTAATAATGTGCCATCTTGAGATACAAAACAAATATTATTAATTATCATACTGTTTTTGAAATGTCGAATATTATTAATAGAAAATACACATTCTTTCAAATTTTCATTTGTTATATTTGTGGAGTCTCGTGTTCTTTGGTAGTTCAGACGAGAAATCTAAAAGCAAAGTTACTTATCATTATGCCTTGTAAAGAACCAAAGAGACTGAGAAAATTATGTCTTGTAAAGGCCCAAAGAGATTGAGATAAGACTGTAAAAGATCTTTATATATATATATATATATATATAGTATATAGAAAAAAAAATATATATATATATATATATATAGCTCAAATAAAAGTTTAACAGAAGGCTTTGCTTGTGTTTACAGAACAACTAGCATTTATGGCTTAAATCAAAAGTGATAAATTTTACTTGACTATGTACATGTAAGTTAGCCCAACAACTACACAGACAGAGAAACACGCTAGTTCGCGCTGATCTAAAGTCGGCCGCTGCAGAATACTGCTTTCAAGAGAGTGAATAAGCAAACGCGGCCTTTAACAGGTTTAATACACTCTGCTTCTATCCTCTAAACTCTTCCTTTAAGTATTATGTACCTTCTACTTTATTTGAAGATATGAGAAGTAGAAAGTTGAATTCAGGCGGGAAAATAGAACGCGGGAAAAACAGCAAAGATATTTAACATAAAATAATTTATTAGTAAAACCAAACGATTCCTAATATATTGATGAACAATAAAATAATATATTTCGGAAAACAAAAAAAAAAGTCTGAAGTCTTGTGAAATACAAGACAACTTCTTATTAGGTCAAGCCATGATTTCCTGTTCAAAGTAAGAGCTTCTTTTTTCAGATATTAATAAATACGAAGAGTTATAACTAAAAGGTAAGAATAGTAATAACAACGTTCGAAAGGAAGCCATATTAGTACCCCTTAATAAATTAAAATATTGCACAAACAAGAGAAAAGCAAAGTGGAAAATAACAGATCCCTGTTTATTAGTTGTGAGCGAAAATATATACTGCAAGTCATAAAATGAAGTTAATGATCACTGAGATAAGCTTAAAGAAGATAAAGCCTATATATCACAGGTGGTATTTTAGTATGTGAAGCCTTTTATAAGGAAAAAATGAATACACAGGATGGTTAAAGTACATAACTACAGACTTTTAATTCTTTTAAATATTGATTCTAGCCATGTACTTAAAATTATAAAATTTTCTGAAAATAATAAATAGGGGTTTTCTTAATCAGTTTATAAGGTATTTCTTCCGCGTTCTTAGCATGACTTCGTGGTGTAGTGGTTATCAAACTCGGCGCGTGATCGAGAAGTACGTGGTTCGAGTACCGGCGAGGGCATTGCTCCTTTTTCACCTCTCCTGCTTCGAAATAATCTAATGTCTCTACAGTGGCGCCCGAACTAGAAAAGGTGGTGGATGATGATTAGCCACCACAGGGATTCGACGATTGAGTCTCTTAATCCCCAGTCGTCCTTTAAGAGGGGGAGTATATAAGGTATCAGAAATGGGCTCAGCCCGACCCACCTAACCAAACAAGTTGGCCTCATAGTCATAACAATCCACGTCGAATTCAACAAAGGAAAATAATTTAAACATAAAATCACTAAATGAAAATAATTATGTGTTAATAATAATTAAAAACATAAACGTGAAGAAAAAGGACAAATACAAACATTTATACAAAAACAGACACCAAAGACAACAAACACGAACAATGGTTACAAAAAATTTGTAAAAATAAATAGACCAAATAGTGATGGCAATAAAAAGCAAAAAATTATCCACTGATTTCCACAAACCAGGAAGATCTGAGAATTTAAATCGACTTAAATGATAAAGCCAGAGGACATGTTATTTTCTGTGACACTGCCTAGAGACGTTACTGCAAGGACATTCAAGACTTATTGAGCATGTTCGCCAACACCTAGAAGCAATCAACCAGATGGAAAAGACATGCACTATGCAATGGATACCTGCACGTGTTGTAATCGATGGAAACGAAGCAGCCGATGAACTGGCTGGAAAGCAATAAAACCCAAAAACTCGATCCCCGTCACTCTTGAAGATGCTAATGTCATTGCCAGATATGGACTCAAAGAGAAATATATTAAAAAACACCATAAGATATGTGAGATTGATGCAAACAGAGAAATTACAAAGACTATTACTGGACTGAACACCTGCCGTTTTAGAGAAATAAAAATTAATGAAGATGACATCAGATCATATAGAACTTGTAGAAAGGTGCTGCGAAACGGAGCTTTCTCCAGAAAGCATCTTCACTGCTCCGGCAACACTTGCAGCTCTGCAAAGCTTGAGGAAATTTCATTTCTAGGGAGAGCTGTATAATGAAGAGACTGGAACTGGCAAAAGCTGTGATTTCCATTTGATTTTGTAAGGATTTTAAGTCCACTAACGTTTATTTTATTTTAAAACTTTACTATCATCTTTCATTTTCCACTTCCGGTCAGAATTAACGCTTGAATATGTTTATGACAATTGTACTTGCTAACGCTTAAGTAAGTATTTATGTTGTGGCTTTTTGCCAAGAACGGAGTAGAAGGAAGGAAAGAGAGCTTTCTTGCTACGAGGCTTCACGCGAGCTTACTGTAAGTTACTGTCCGTCTTTAAGGCCAGAGGATTTAATCCTCTTGAAAGTTAAAGATGTAGTTTTCCGCAGTTTGCGTACTACAGACGTAGTAAACTAAAAGGCCAGTCTTAGTGTTAGTCATCTGTGTAAAATATTAAAAGTTAGCTCTTATTTTAATTTTAGTTAGTTAGTAGTCTTATATTCTTTTACGTTCAGATCACAAGTGGTTGGTCTTGGTATTCCGAAGTTCGGGAACGTCTGTAAAATCGATAAGAAAATAAAGGGTAGTTTGAGCTCTTCTTATCTTTGTTGTATCTTCTACACACGCACAAACATAGCTTTTAGTAAGCTCCCTGTTCCTACTCAGGACTCCAGTTATGCTTGCAAAATCACCTAAAAGAAACAACAGTCCTGATAACTTCTCAAAGAACAACAAGGACAACGTGCCTTCGAGAACATTCTGGGGTAAACCGGTAAGAATTCGTTTTAGAATGTTTTCCATGCATAAATGGTATATCTCTAATTTTGTCACCAAATATCGCCAAATCTGTAACCCTGCTTTTCCTTGTCATTTTCTGGCAACCTGCTTTTCTTGCCGTTCGTTGCCTTGCTTGGCAAGCACAAACCAGCTCTGCGGGGAAGCTATCTTACCGCAGCTGGGCTTTTCTTAACAATATATTCATTAAATTGCACAGATAAATTAAGTCACTTACTTCTAGCGTACAGCCGATACTTGTCAAGTCATTTGAATGCTATATGCAGGTTGACGAAAAGTAACGCTGCAAACAGTTTGGAAAGACTTTGATAAAGATGCTTCTAAAAGTTCCAGGCCACTACGGAGAACAAAAATTCACAATGAGGTAACGCAAGTTTATTGACTTAGATCAGTGTTAAATCCATACCATCGGATGAATCTGAAGACATGTTTTGCATATTTAAGGAGCAACTTCTAAACAAGTGTTCCTTGCTTTTCGTTTGAGAATTCCGCACTGGATAAAACATCACTTGTTATTAATTTTGATATCCTATGACGTAGAACTCTATAATTGTTCTAGGAACTGGGTATTTTCACGTTCGAAGAGAAAAACTCGCAGAAATATGCGGAAGAATTTTTCTTTTCAAGTATGGAAATTTTTTTATTCATTTAAACATAATGAATATTGCAACAATTGAACATTTTGCTCATTGTAACTATTTGAAAAGATAAAAATAATCTATCCTGTTTCAAAAAATTGTGGAAATACCAATTTATTGTTACGGATTATAACAGCAGTAACCCGGTTTACAGGTGAATGGAGACGACATCTATTGCTGCGTTAACTGTGTTACTGTGTGAACTACGTCTTTTGATATCTAGAATCATCAGATTGCCTGTTTTGCCTGCCTATTTTTTTTTATAAGAGTTAAAAAACAAAAAAAAAACCCTTTGATAATGCACGGAAGTAAATACTTTTTTTGAATGATTTTATGATAAAGACCTATATGAGGATGGAGGTGAATATGTAAGACATAACAAAATACGACGGTTGCTCTAAGAAATGACTGGCGAACTCAAAATTAACTATTCTAAATTTGGTGCTCTCCCCCCCCCAAGTTCATCTGTTTTTCCAAATTCGAGATCCTTCCATGTTGCATAACAACCTAAAATTAACCAATGGCAGCTTAGCTATACTTTGTGCCTATACTTGGTATAAATATTCTTCGTAAGCAATTACGTCATTCATTCCTTTTCCTGACTTCTGCCATGTAACAGCTCTACAGGATACGTGATAAATGTGCAATGCCCTCACCGGACTCAACTGTTACATCATAAAGTTATACTGGAATGAGGGAGAAAATAACTCATAATATACATATATTATATATAATGATTTATTTATAAGGGAGCGTAAACTGTTGCCTACATGTAATGATTGACTTGCAGACAAAAGTGCCGAGTTCAACACATGATTTATTCCCGGACATTCTTGATACATAGCTTGAGTCACACAGCATTTATTTCTTAAGATATTTATTCATTATTTTTATAACATTTGCATGCTATAAGCGCACCCACCAAATTTATATGCGTGTTTGTTTCAGCTGCTAATTTTGGGTAAAAGAAACTCAGTGGTTTTCAAAGAGGAGGGGGTTTCAGCTGAGTCTGATGTACCTCCTCTTGATAACGTTGTATTAAGTTTGATTGCATTCATCTTTGTATGTATTTATTTTTGTGGCTTTGTGTTTTTTTGTGTTTAAGTTTTATTATTTCACAATTGTTTCTTCCGACTTTTGGTTACTTTTACATATTTATAAGGAATTTTGAAATTTGTTGGTTAAATTTCGCTTATTTTGGGTCTTTTTGGAATTGGCTCTAAATTTCTTACTTTTTGTCTGATTAATTTTCAGCTGCAGTTTGCGCTGAAATAACTTGGAATAATTTTGCTTTCAAAGAAAATTTTTCATACTCTCTCGCTCTCTGTATATATGTATATATATACAGAAAAACAAAGTAATATGCCAAAAACAAAAATTTAAACTATCTCCGTTGTTTCAATTATTGATATTACTACGGAATTGAATTGTATTGTTTCCAAATAAATTTTATTTTTAATTTTCGATGCTTTATGTTAAATTATATATGTATATACATATAAAGAGAGAGAGACAGATAATAAATAGATAAATACATAATGAAATAAATATAGGTAGAAAGGTATATAAATTATTATTTTTTCCGCATATCACCAATTCTTAACTACCTATAATATTTATTTCATATTATTCCTTATTTTATTCGCATAATATGTATTTTTTATGTATTTTTTAAATATCTTACAAATTTGAATAAGAGTTCTGACTACTGTTAGTCCAAAGGGGTTCGTCCCTGAGGAACTATTATTTTCGTTTTGTGATTTTGAGTCGAATCACGCTGAATGCTCGTTTCACTTTTCAAATTGTTGCCACCAAATATTATCGCCTTGTGTTATATTTGAAGATATTAAATAATAAAGAATCTGCATAAATGTATGTATGTTTCTCGCATTGTGATAAAACAACGATACTTAGATCCATCCGATTGTGAATGACGTAATCCTACTGCGAATATGGGCATACGGAAGCCCAAATTTGAAATTTGGAATTTTTTTTATTACTGATTTCCTGTCTTGTAAAACTTTAACGAATTTTTGATAAACAAACTCAAGGATTTCAAAGCGTGCAGTGGCAACATTGTACAGAAAAAAACGTTTTTATCTCCAGCACGTGAGATTGCGTATCGGAAATTCTGAAGATATGCTTAGTTTAAAACTATTTTTGCGGTATTGCTTTTGAACTGAATTTTATGGTTTAAGTGCGAAGACCATGATATTTAGTAAATAAAAGTAACACACAAAATGTAAAAAAAGGACCTCTCCTTTGGACGTAATATAAAATCTGCAACATTTAAGATTTTCTTTTTTTATTTTATTTTATTTTAATTTAGTTTTATATGTATAGTAAACACTTTGGAAAGAAGAATTCGGGTGAATGTTACTCAGCATCTCTTACAAATATGTAAAGAAACAAAATCTTGATCTTCCTTACCAAACATATTGTACAACCAGAAACTAATCTGAACTAGCAGTCAACTGTTGTTCCAAGATAATCACCTTTCAGAGCTTTTAACTGTATTTACATGTTTCTAGCCCATTGAGAACAGAGGAGTTAAAAAGAAATCCCTTACGGCGTGGGAGATAATTATCAACTTATATGCTGCGATCAGCATCGACTAAGTAGAGAGAAGCTGAGATTGGCCACTAGATGGCTGTCGTCTCGCATTATTAGACCTAAGTAACTTGCTATGTTAGCATTTCCTCTTTCTTGATTCAGTCATACGTAGGGGATGACTACATATTGTAAAACGTGATATTCCAAATTTCGTTCACGTCAACACAGAGCAACAAAAGTAAGTTACCTTTTAGAGCCTACGTCTGTTATATCTATAATGAAAATTAAGTCAGTATTCCATGTTTTTAAGTTAAAAATACAAAAGTCCCCTTTTTAATGTATATCGTCGTATAAATATGAAAAACGTTTTATTCTCTATTTATCAGAGTAATACACGCGGCAGAAGCAAAATACTGGAAATAAGCCTACCGTATATTCCGGCGTATTAATTCCAAACTGCATTTATTAATTTTTTTGGTATACTCGTCATACAACGCGCACTCATTTCTATACGAAGAAACCTGAAAGATACATGTGCGATGCACTTATCTTTTGATGTCATTTATTAGAAGATTTTTCCCATGTGTTCGCACAATGGTTTACTGATTTGACAAGAGATAAGAAGAAAAATGCGTGTCTTTGTGAGGGAGAATGCTTGAGGGAGTAAAGATTTCTGCAAAGGGGCTGGGTTGTATTCAATGCAGTGTGCACAAGAATGCTATTCTAGGATTTCCAGTAAAGGGGCATAGAACTGGCTTAAAAATGACCATCCGAACCGAATAATAATACCTAATAGGAGTTAGATGTTTTCGAATAAAGTTCCAAAGAAAATAACAGTTTTAGAAGTAAAAAAAAAAGAAATATCGCTTTAGGCATAGCAAAAAAAGGAAAACTGCTGAGTGGAACATAGCAAAAAAAGAAAATTGCTGTTTGGGACTTAGCAAAATACAAAAAAAAAAATTAAAAATTATTACGGCTGCCACAAAAGAAAAATTACAGTTTTAGGGCTCTACAAAAGAAAACTGTAGCTTTAGATATTTCACAAAAGTAGCATTATAGTCTTAGGGGCTTCCCAAAAGCAAAAATATAGTTTTAAAAGCTCCGTAAAAGAAAAATTACAATTTTAGGGGGCAAATTTATCGTCTTTAGGTTTCTTTGATTTGTCCAAATTAAAAGATAACTGATTTAGAAAAAATTACTGTGGCTTCCCAAGCATCGCAAAAGGTATGTAAATTATCGGGTAGTACGCAAACCATTACACCACAACAGTCTGTATAATTTGTTGGAGTAAAGCTTACTTAATTTCATTAACTTATCCTTTCGATCTCTCGCTCTTAAAACTTATTCCGTTTTTGTGATAAATATTACAATCATTCGTATACATGGAAAAATACTTCAGGACATGATACAAATTCATTAAGGGTATATATTTTTATGTTGTAGAGTCATTAGATTATTTTGAAGCAAGAGAGGTGAAAAATGTGCAATGCCCTCACCGGGACTACGCGCTGAGTGTGCTACCCTTACACCACGAAGGCATGCACAGAAGGGAGAGAAAATCCATTTTAACTCTTTCAGTCCCAATTTATTTATTTATATCAAATGATTTGATTTTAAGTGCTCTTGGTAATTATCACAAGGAATTGAAATGTATCATTTTAAACATTTTATTTTAAAATGGGGGGGAATCCAGGGGCCTGGGACAAATATATCCCACTGGGTGGTAATGGTGGAACATATGTGTCCCATCAGTACTAAATTGTTGACACATAAAAAATAAATATGTGTGCTATGTAGTAAAACAGTTTTTGCATAGTGATAGTTTGCATACCACACAAATTGTTTTGGTTCTTTTCTCAGCTATTTCTTCGTACAACTGTGACACTTTCTTCTAGGCGGCCGTTCGATAGGTTTGTGTTTTCCTATATTCAACAACTTAGAATGGGATGATGGTCTACAATATTGTAGTGGTGGTCTTACATATTGTAGTGGTATGGTGCCATATTGTAGTGGTATGGTGCCATATTGTAGTGGTAGTCTACCATACTGTAGTGGTAGTGTATGGTCTACCATATACATGTAGTGGGAATGTTAGAAATGATGCCTTCTACCAGTGGGACATCAACTACGTAGTAAATTGATGCGTGTAATTCTCTTTAGGCTTCTTGAAACATCCATTGGGACTTATATAACCCATTGGGACTGAAAGGGTTAAAGGGCAGCTGAGGATTAGGAGACCTAATCGCCAAAGTCTAGAGAAGAATCATCATCCTCCACCTTTTTTATTCAGGCCCCATTGTAGAGTCATTGGGTTATTTTGATGCTGGAGACATGAAAAATGGATAATGGCCTCGCCAGGACTCGAACCTGGAACTCTCGAATGCACGCCGAGTGTGCTAACCGTTCACCACGAAGGCGTGCAGAAAGGAGGGAGAAACTACCTTATAATATGATTAAACAATGTTATCTATAATATTCGTGATGTATATGATTTGTATGCATATAATTGCTATCATTTCACGTATGCTTGTGTTAAGGATTTGGTATTTATATAGCTATTTTAAAAGAATTGTAATTAAAATTGTTTTATTTTCAAGTGCAGTGCAGCGCGTGACGAAATTTAAGATAAACTACGCCGTAAAAGTAAAAATATAAGAGTACGTGCATTTAATATTTAATAAATAGATATCTCGTAATTGTACTGTTTTGCTATCCTGAAAAATCGAGAAAACAGATTTTACCAGAAAATTTTCGTGAGTAATTAAAACGCTTATAAAAGCAGGATTAAAACATCTCAGCTCAGTTATAGTTGTTGTAAGTGAAGTGTTGTTTATTTAGTGCTGTTATTGATTGCAGTTGTTTACTTAGTGCTGTTATTCATTCGCTGTGAGATCGGATTAACTTTCTCTGTACTTTGAATTAAGTTGCATTCAACATTTCAGAAGTTCTAACTATAACTACTGTGAGATATTGTGAATATCCCTGACGATATGTTCCTGCAGTTTGTTTTATTTCTTGTAAAAACGATAAATTTTATTAATTTTAACGACTTGTGCATTAAATCTATAACGAACCCGTACGCACACAACACTTGTATATTTATATTATCACTAGCGGAAGTACCCGACGACAGTTAGGTTAGATTTAGAGTAATGCATCTAATAATTCGCTAGAAAAATAAACTACTTCTCTTCCATTATATCAGCAACAATGGCATGCAATTTTAAATGATTTTTGTCTTTCTAATCAAATGGTCGTAAAAGGTCGCGTTCCATCCAAAATTTGACCTATATTCCGTTTCAGTCGATTAAATATAGCAAAACATTTATCATAATTGATAAGAAATCAATAACGTTAATAAATAATCAAACACACAAACAGACATTCTTCTTTATATGTATAGAATCTGTAAAATATACAGATTTTCTTATTAACAGATTCTACGATTTGAAAGCGAGCAGTAGCATCACTTTTTGAAATCAAGCATTTTTATCTTCAACGCCGGGACTGTTGCCACTCGAATAAATGTGTGCCAAAATTAGCCTTTTCGGAGTTTTTAATTAATATTTCGGCTGACTAAAGTCGTACGAAGATGAGAAAAGTCGAAATGTCTTCCCACGAATATTTGGAATCGGGAATAATGTATTTAATATTTGAAAATGCTATTTTTATTTAATCGTAAAACTTAGAAATTTTTTATTAACAAACTCTAGAATTTGAAAACGAGCAGTGGCAACAACTTTCTCTGCAGTCTTGCAGTCGAAATAAAGCAGATTTTCACTTGTTGCTTACGAGATTGTTGACACACGGAAAAATGAGAGCGAAATTTATCGTGTTTCGGAGGTTTTAATTAATGTATCTGATTCGAACTACAGTGTTTTGGAAAAAAGTGGACGCCTATGATCCAGAAAAGAATTGTAGAAAGTTTGGTGACGATAGCTACAGTAGTGACTGAGTTATTAGCGAACAAACAAACAGACTTTCTTCTTTATATATATATATATATATATATATAGATTAAACAATCGATTAATCGGAATTCGCAGTAACAGAGACGGTACTTTTCCTTCCCTAAAAGGTGCTTTTTTATTAAGTGCACAACGTTAAGATTATAAATACAGAACTATTTTCCGTAATCTATACAGAATAAATTTTGTCATTGTTTTGTTTAAATTTTGGAAGGCAGTTAACTGTTTATCGCTTGAGTATTCCTCGTTTGTACAGTGCATCTCCCATGAATTCCATCCATTATTCTTGATAATTTTTAAGTTCATTCCTTTCTTCTTTTTGTTCT
>KK118893.1:123126-136600 GCA_000611955.2 Stegodyphus mimosarum
TCTACGCAACAGAAACTATCCAAATCCTTCATTCGCCGCCACTCTGCTATAAATTATTCCGGAATTCCCTTTCACCGCTACATTATTAATCTTAAAGTATCAAAGGCATGGTTATTTATTATTCAGGGGATGCGTTCTTAGTGTTGTTTAAAGAATTGAATTTTATAAATCGCAAACATTCCAATGTTTTATGCTGAGAGAAAAGGGACCATTGACGAGAAACTTCACAGTATCTTCGCATCGTTATAACTAATTTAAGTAGCACATCTATGGGAGGATTAAGCACTTTGGACTTCAGCAAATCTGAGCCGAGGAGAACCAAATGATGTGTCAAAGAACATTTTAAAACCTAAAACAACATACTAAGCCTTTTTTTCCAGTAGGCCTCAGTTTGGTGGCCTCATTAATTTATTGGTGAAGTGATGAGCACAAAATACGAGAGAACTATTTTCCTAAGAGAAAGGTGTCTTCGTGAAAAATGTTTAAGGTTCCGTATTTACATACCAAATCGCGTAAAATCACGAAACTCGCTTGTAATCAGTCCTTTAACCCTTTGAGGGGAAGGAAAAGGCAATTAACGTTTTCAGCAAAACTCTTGTTTTATTTACTATATTAGGTATTACAATGAAATTATTTGCGCCAATTACAGTCCAAGACATATTTTTTTCCAAGACGCGCGAAAAAATGGCCACTTCTGGTGGTTAGTGTCAGTGACCACCGTCCACAGAAGACATCCCTACAAATCAGACTCTATGGTACTCATCGAAACAGTTTTTGTTTTCCAAGTAGATTGGAGCTTCGCATATGCTGCTTTCTTCCACTGTTCTTACAGGCCTTTTCTTGATGCTGCAAAGTGCACGTCTTCGCGATGGTGTCTTCGATGGCTAATGCTTATTTTCTTGAAGACGAATTCCTGCACCAACTACTGGCGTATGTTTCTGGATTGCCATTCAATGAGCTTACAAGAGAACTTCAGAAACAGTCAGTCTTGAAAACCACTCACACAAAGGAATAAAACGTTCAATAGAAAAGGTGGTTACTGTAGATAACCACCACCCTTCAATGAGTTAAGTCGATCTGAATCTAGATATTAGTTGCATTATATTACGCTATGTTATGGTGCCATCCAACTATCATTTAGCACTTTGCAAATGTCCGGTCACGTTATTTTAACCCTTTCACTATTAACCGGACATATATGTCTCACTTTCTTTCTTTTCGCCATCGACGGAACAGCTGGCCCACTGGGTTAGGGGCTTTTCAGCCGGTTGGATCCCGTCGATGGAATTAAAAAATATAAATGCATAAATAAATATAAAAAAGAGCCTAGTGGTATGCCCTCCTGCAATTGACCACGCTAAGCGAGGAACATTGAAATAAGGCCCAGAACATAGAAAGAAGGTGCATGATGAACATAGAAAGACTGCTGAGACTATGGGGAACTCTTATTATGGTACATGTTAGGCAGACAGTTATACAGTTACGGTACATGTTAGGCATATACACTCACGTTTGTGAAAATTGCAACACCATGAAGGACTTACGCGAGTGAGCTGAAATTTTCAGGAAATGCAAAGTAGCGCATGATATGCAAATGATTAGAATTGCAAATCCGTAGCGCATGCGTATGCTGAGCAGCACCCTCTGAACGGCTGATGGATCCGAATAAATAGACGGCTGTAGCGAGGCGTGTATGGTTATCGGTGGTTATCTGCTAGTGGTAAACGTTAACTCAATCTGTACTTATGCCTCGTCGACGAAAGAGAGCGAGATTTGAACAACTTACAGAGTTTGAACGAGGGAGAATCATCGGCCTTCGTGAAGCTGGATTGTCGTATCGTGCAGTAGCCTCTCGTGTGCAGCGTAACAGCAGCACAGTGATGCGCGTTTGGAAGCAGTGGACGGACGAGTGTCGGACAACTCGGAAATCCGGGAGTGGACCCCGAAATGTGACGTCAGCTCGCGATGATAGACACCTGGTCCGCATGGCGCGGACGGACCGTACAGCTTCCTCTAGACAATTGGCAGCACTGTGGTCAATAGCTACAGGTGTTTCATTGTGTGCTTCATCAATTCGTAGACGTCTGCTGCAGTGTGGACTGCGCGCACGGACTCCTTTATACAGGATCCCCCTAACGCACGACCATCGCCGCCTGCGGCTACAATGGGCCAATCAGCATAGAGACTGGCGTGCTGATTGGCAGCATGTCGTGTTTTCTGACGAATCCCGCTTTAATTTGTGGTACCATGATGGCCGCATTCGTGTCAGACGCTATGCCGGTGAACGCCACCTTCCGGAGTGCATTATCGAACGCCACAGTGGACGAACACCCGGAGTTATGGTCTGGGGCGCCATAGCATATCATAGACGATCTCAATTGCTACGAATTGTGGGCAATCTGAACAGCAACCGGTATATCCGTGAAGTTCTACAGCCCGAAGCTGTTCCCTTCCTTCAAAGCTTGCCAGGCGCTGTATTTCAACAGGACAATGCCCGCCCTCATACTGCTCGGATTGTTAAATCCTTCTTTGCAGCGCAGCAGGTACAGCTTCTTCCTTGGCCTGCGTGTTCCCCGGATATGTCGCCAATTGAACATGTGTGGGATGTCATTGGTCGGCGTCTTGCTCGTGATCCTCGTCCTGTTGCGTCTGCAGACGAACTTTGGGTACGCGTACAAACGATATGGAATGCTCTTCCTCAGTCAGACATTCAAACTTTGTTTGACTCCATGCCACGTCGTGTAGCAGCACTTATTGCGGCGCGTGGTGGCCACACAAAATACTGATTCTGATCTCTTGTTCTTGTTTGTTTGCTTTGAACATTTAATCATTTATTTGTACCACTACCACTCAACTGTGTATTAAATTGCATTCAATTATGACGATTCCTTCTTGGTGTTGCAATTTTCACAAACGTGAGTGTAGTTATATTAAGGATATGCTGTATAATCAGGTACAGATGCAAAGATGAACAAATACATTGTACATGTTAGGTATACACTATTATGGTACATGTTAAGGATATGCTATATATATATTAAGGATATGCTATATAATCAGGTACAGCTGTGAAGATGAACAAATACATTACAAATTGTGGGATACGTTAAAAGAGTTCTGGATTAATCATAAAATTAAACATAATAAAAAATAATGTATGTACAGAGCAGTACAGCAATAAAAAAATAAAATATGTACAGAGCGGGCTGCTGACGGCACGGTGTTCAAGGAAAGAAGTCATTCCAGGCTGTCAGCTATGCTTTTAGCAATGGCAGTGCAGTCTCTAATGCGGCTGAGCGCATATTTATTCTTAATTGTGTTCCTGAACCACGCCGGCATATTGATTGCAGCTGTTCTTTTTAAATGTGTATTCGCTGTGTGCGGGCAATCAAACAGATAGTGGTCTGGATCACCAGTACTCCTACAAATACATTGGTCACTGTCTCTTAGGCGAAATCTGTGAAATTACGACGTATATGGGCCATGCCCTATCAGATACTGTGTGAGGTGCGAGGAGCTGCTATTTAAATTCGGGTTAACTTTTCTTTGGAAATCATTCAGTCTTCTGCCTGTGGTGCTTGTCTCTCAGTAGATTTGCCACTCCTTCGTTAGTTCACATTTGAGTGTAGTTTTCAGATATGAGTGCGAAAGGGGCACACCGATGCTAAATATGTCTCACTAAAAGTTCAAAAATTGCTGCTGAGATAAAAAGTACTTAGAATCTCCTTAAGGTTGGGGATCATCTACCGAATGGAAATCAAGATGCTGCTGTCCTCGTGGTGCACAAAAGAACATAGATAAAAGAACAAATATGAGTTGCCCAATGTGCAATGTTGGGTTATGCAAAGATTGTTTTACCCTGTACCAAACGATGTAAAATCTAGCTTATATAATAAAGTTTTCCACAATAATAGGTGTGCTTATTGTAAGTCGATCGCTACGCTTGAGACATATTTATCCCACCATTTAACTACGGCTGGGACATACGTGTTCCAGCCTTTGGCTTGAAAACCTTTTGTCAAAAAAAATTCCAAATGCTGCCGCCGGGACTCGAACGAAGGACCTCTGGAATACGCGTCGAATGTGCTGAGAGAGGTATACCTTATACACTCCCCCTTTTAAAGGGCGACTGGAGATTAGGGGGCCCAATCGCCAAATCATGGTGGTGGAGAATCATCATCCACCCCCTTTTTAGTTCGAACTCCATCGTAGAGACATTAGGTATTTCCGAAGCAGAAGTCATGAAAATTGAGCAATAGCCTCGCCTGGAATCGAATACGCGTCGAGCATGCTGACCTCTACACCACGAAGGTATGCTAAGAAGGTGGGAGAAATACTTTATACACTTGGATAGAAAACGGGGTAAAAAGGAATTAAATTCGTAGTCAAAGGGTTAAGATTAATTTATTTTATTCTAATGGCGGATACTTGCCTATTCGGCATTGGTCACTCGTAAGGGATGACCATTTTATTGTAAAGACAATTAAGAGGCGACCATCGTTGCCTCCTATGAAGAAACGATACTACAACTATGCCTTCCTGTGCATTCGAACCGGTCACGTCGGTACCACAGTAGGCTCTCTTAAGCATTAAATTGTCTAGGTGACAGGATTCATTTATAATCATGCGATTTGGTGAATAGAACCACTGACATACCTTTAAAATCTGTAATTAATCTTTCCCGTACCCTTTGCAAATAGGGGATTCTCAAAGTGCTTTGAGTCGACACAACATAACATTTAAAATTTTTCGTTCAAATTTAATGCTTTGTCGATTGCTTAGAAACATGAACAGCTGGAATATAGCTAGCGCCTTTCTTATTAATTTAAAACTTTATCTTACCTTTTTAATAAATTATTTAATTGACATAAACTAAAATGTATTTAATTTCTAACATATTTAGATGATAAGTTTTATGCACTATTACAGAATTATTGTACGTAATAAAAGATGTTTGCATTACGTATTTTGATGGAGAATTATTTATTTCTAGATTCGTATTTTAATGCGGCTGAGCGGTAAAATGGCTGAGCACTGGTAGTTCTGTCCGAGGTTTGAATCCCGCGAACGGACTGGATGCATGGGCGTTTCCGTGGTTTTTCCTATGCGTCTCATGTGTGTAGAAAGTCTTTCACGAAGGCATCCCCAAAGAATATATACTGTTAAGAAGGAAACCTTCGCAGAAGCAGAAGTGGCTCCCTTCCAACGAAAAGGGAAACAACTGCGCATGCGTGAAATATCTGTCGCCAAAAAGCGCCAAAGCTCGAAGCTGAATGTCGAAGTTGGTTTGGACAGGTTCGACCGTTACGTTTAGCAAGAGTTTAAGCAAAGAATAGGTTCTTTGGTTTCAGGTAGCGATATGGACAATGGAAGTTCAACAGCCAGTGAAAGTGAAACTTCACCTAATATTTCATCATTTCCGAGTTTAAATTATCGCGACAAGTCAAAGAACGATTCATCTTAACCCGTGTTCGTTCCTCAATTTCCTATACACGTCGCGGAGGGGAAAAATATCGGCTAGGCACCAAAGAACCGGCACATCACAGAGGGGAAATTCTCGCCAACAGATTTCGTCGTCAAATCCCTTGGCGAATGTTCCCTTTTCGTTGTAGCGGCGTTGCAGACAAAGTGGTTTACATTACGTCTATGGAGCCTTTCCTTCTTTACATAGAGGTTCTTTGGCATCCCTTCCCTCGAATCTTTGCTATAATTACATAAACCAAACAAACCATCATGTTTTTATCGTTTGGTGTAAGCATTTAACTAAAATATTTATTAGAAATCGCATTTCACAAATAAATATATATATAAAAGAAGAAAGTCTGTGTGTTTAGGTTGTCCTCTAAAAACATAGTCAATACTCCAGCTATCGTCACCAAACTTTCTACAATTCTTTTCTGGCTCCTGGAAACGTTCGATGTCCATTTTCCTCCAAAAAAAAGCTAAAATCAGAGATATTAATTAAAAACGCTCAAAACGCTAATTTTCACTCCCACTTTTCAGAGTGGCAACAGTCTCGCACGCTGGAGATAAAAATCCGCTTTATTTCTAGAATAAAGCTTTCGAATGCACTGCTCGCTTTCGAATCGTAGAGTTGGTTAATAAAATCTTCTAAGTTTTCAATAAAGCAGCATTGCCTAACATTAAATACATTATTTTCCGATATAAAAATTAGTCGGAAGCCATTTCGGCTGTTTCCGCCTTCGTACGACTTTGATCAGCTAAGATATCATTTAAAAACCCTGAAAACATTAATTTTCGCCCTCATTTTTCCGAGTGGCAACAGTTTCGCGCTTTGGAGATAAAAATGCTTTATTTCGAAAAGTATTGCTGCTGTTCGCTTCCGAATCGTGCAGTCCATTAATCAAAAATTTGTAAGTTTTACAAAATCTCTCTCTATATATATAAAGAAGAATGAATGCCTGTTTGTGCTCTTGTTTGTTTAAGTTATTGATTTCTGATCAATTATGATCAATCTTTTTCCACATTAAGTCGACTAAAATTGAATATAGGTGAAATATTGGATGGAACTTGAGCTTTTACGACCATTTGATTAGAAAGACGAAAATCATTCAAAACTGCGTGCCATTGTTGCTGATATAATGAGAGAGAATCAGTTTATTTTTCAGTCGAAATTTTTTATGCGTGTTCCATATCGCATCAGTCTTTTCAGACTGAAAGTATAAATCGTTATGTATGAGTATGAATCTTAATTTTTGCATCGTTATTAGAGAAGGATTACAGCGGTATCGTTCTCTCTGTTGTTAGATGCATTACTCTTAAATCGTGTTCTTCTGCTAGTAAATAAATAAACAAGTGCACTGATTAAAGAGAGTGAAAATTATGTTATCTCCATTAAAACAACATTTTTTGCAAGTAGTAATTAAAAACGAGTTAAATAACTTTTTAAGGAATTTATGAGTCACCCAGACGGTATAGTGGTTAGGTGTGCTTACTACGGTACCGAAGGGCCCGGGTTCTAATCCCAAAGAAGGCATAGATGTTTGTAAATGTATAGTGTCGGTGCGGCATGGTGGCACTTTAAATATGCAGCGTTCCGAATGTCCACTCGTGTGGATTGGTGGGAGAGGAGAGAGGTAAGAGACCCCCGGATCCCTCCTACCGGGGTGCTCTTCCTCAAATTTAGGGGGTGGAAAATAGAAGTCCAACTTCTCTTCGGCGTAGGCTCTGGCAAACATTGTTCCATGTGATAATGGACACGACAACAACAAGGAACTTACGTGTTATCGCAGCGACTTTAGTAGAAATCGCCAAATTTTCAGAATGTGCCAAATTCTGGCAACCAAGTGCATAACGATTCGTCAGGCAACCATACTCATAACAATCCTTCAGTTTAAACAACGTGGCCATTATCGCATGCGTTCTTTTTCTTGTGTTCCAACGACTGATATAAAAAATTATGATGTTTTGTGCCTTAATTTTAAGTTATGTGCTTGTGCAATTTGTCAGTAGTGGAAGAAACTGCAGTAAAATTTCTTCGGAACACTGAATTTTGACGCAAAATTTCTAAAGCGAGTGAAATGCGTTTAGTAGACAACCCTGATGCTACAGGAGTTTGTACACGATGTCGTATACCTGCAATTATTTGCAGTTTTTTTTAAGTGTAAACAGATCACAGTGCACTCGTAGAAAAGAGCAGCACAAGCTGCAGAAAGATTGGGCGAAAAGGTAAGTGTTTATTTAATGTATCTCGTTATTCTTAATCTAATACTTAAAATTTGATGTTTTGTAAAGTATGCTTCCCTTTCATATGTTGATAATATTTGCCAGACTTTCAATAAATATCGATAGTTTGGCAATCTTTTTTTGAAAAAAAAAAATCACTCAAATCACGATCTTACCCCCGATGGGTATCTTTTACCTTTTTATCCGTAAAAAATCACCAGATTGTCCGAGGTGTTTGTGTATGAGTATTCATTTTACCTGAGTATCCTTTTTACAGTTTTCATAAATACCTTTGTTTAAAAAATCAAAGCATTTATAACGATGCGCGACTAAGACACATTTTAGTGCAGAGGTTTCCTCTACCTCTATGCTTCTCAAAATGGGGGACACCTTCTCTCCTTGGGTCCTGATAACAATCCTTCAATCAAGTAGTTTGAGTGTTTAAAGCTATAACTTACATGTGTACGCCATTTAACAATATTTGGGGGATGAAAAATTATAGTGTTTATCCTCCATACGTTTTTCCTCCATCTACCTCTCCATTAACACATCGTTTCCGGCTGACATCTGCAACTGCAATATCCGTTTACTTTCATATCGTCAGATTTTTCGGTTAGAATAGATTTTAAGTTATCCCTTGTATTATGGAGTAGCTGTTGTTTCATTTATGGCCAAGTTGCTGTTTCGTTTATCGCCAACGTGTTGTTTCATTTATGGTGACCGGACTAGGAAGTATATTACTTGTTTCATTGTTTAGACGGTAGAATGACTCAATGTAGCAAAATTAATTTGAAGTTTCTGTACGATTTGGAACGAAAAGGGAAAACAGCGTTCATTGACCGGTGTGTAAATGAAGGTTTACTTGGTAACCATTATAAGTGTCCTGTGTGTATGAAGGACATGCGTTTAGTTGAACGTAAAAATCGTTTAGATGGGTTTGTAGGAAGAAAGGTTTAGATGGTCACTATGTGAAGGGTTCGATTAGAAAGGGTACCTGGTTTGAAAAAAGTCATGCTGTTAAGGAATTTTGAGTGTCGCAGACTGAAGACAAAGTAACTTCTAAATAGGGTAAGTGCATATTTGCTTTTTGTAAAAGTGCGTAAATGCATAACATGTTTTTTCTTTTTTATGATATTTTATTGTTTGGTTTAAAATGTAGTCTATTGAGATTGTTATTTTTTGTTTCCCTGTACTCTAGAATTGTGTGCTCCTTTGACCTTTTTAAGTAAAAATATATCGATGTGTGCATGGACAAACTCAAGGGAGTGCACAAGGCATACTTTGTGCAATTCTCTAATGTTTTTTTTAAGTGAAAATAGGTCGATGTGTACATGGATACCGAGTTTGTGCAGTTATTTGTCTTGTTATTTTGTCTTTGTGTAGCGGCGATTTCAAGTAGTTTGTGCAATTCTCTGATGTTTCTTTAAGTGAAAATAGGTCGATGTGTACATGGATACCGGGTTTGTGCAATTCTTTGTAGTGTTATTTTGGCTTTGTGTATCGGCGATTTTTGGCGCGAAGATTGCCGCTACGCAAGCCAAAGAATTGCATAAACTCGGTATCCATGTACCGCCAAAAATCGCCAAGGGGTACCCTAAAGTATATTTTTACCTATTTTTCTTACTAGAAGGTTAACGAACGCCAGACCAAAATGTTTGTATCAAAAAGCATCGATTCTGTATGTATTTTAAACGCACGTAAGGGCAGGAACTGTACTGTAATTCATGTACTGTCATCTAAAATACAGGAGTACCTCAATACACGTCCGCTTTAAAATACATCCAACTTGCTATACTTTCTATTTGGAATGGAAAAGCTTTGTTTGTGTACGATATTTGTTTGGAATATAATTCCCGACAGTACGCAATACGGCTCTAGTGTAGAATTGGGTGCCCTTTCGATTGGCGAAAATTTTTATTCAGTTTTGGTGATGAAACCCTATTTCTGGTTACCATTAGTTTTAACATGGTTTTAGCTTCTTGATTTATTAAAGTGAAAATAAATCAATGTGCATAAAGTCAAGGCAATGTGCAATGACTAGTTTGTGCAACTCTCTGATTTTTTTAAGTGAAAATAGGTCGACGTGTACATGGACACGGAGGTTGTGAAATTCTTTGACTTCTGGTTTTGTGTAGCGGCCGTCTTGAAATTGTGTCTTATCTTGGCGTCAAAACAAAATCGCCAAAAAACAAGGGGCACCCAGTTGTAAAACTTTTACCCATATTATTAATAGGGGGAGGAAAGCAAATTTATAAATAGAATATAGGAAGTACATGTTAGGAAAAATTGCAAAAAACAAACTATGGTAAAAGTTTACAATTGGGTGCCCCTTGTTTTTTGGCGATTCTGTTTTGACGCCAAGATCGCCGCCAATAAGACACAATTTCAAGATGGCCGCTACACAAAACCAAAATAAGAAGTCAAAGAATTTCACAAACTCCGTGTCCATGTACACATCGACATATTTTCACTTAAAAAAACCTCAGAGAATTTCACAAACTTAGTCATTGCACATTGCCTTGACTTTATCCATGTGCACACCGATTTATTTTCAATTAAATAAATCAAGTAACTAAAACCACGTTAAAACTCCCATGGTAACCAGAATGGGGTTTCATCGCCAAAAGTGAACAAACGTTTTTGCTAATTGAAAGGGCACCGAATTCTACACCACAGCCCGCAATACAATTGTTTATTTCCTTCAAGGCAGTGTTACGATTATCCATCAGCATCACTACGCCTGCTGGTATTGTTCGTTCAACGATCAAGGTGGTCGCGGTACATCGATCAAAGTGAATCAACTTATCAAGCAAGATTAAGTTATTTGGAGTACACAGAACATCAAAATCGTCGTGGGTGAAAATGTGCTTTAGCCCACTGCTTGGCGATGTTTTGAAAATCGCCAATTCGGAGCGTTTCTGCGAAACGTCTTTGCAATTGCAACCTTCCCGACACGCTCCGCGAAAACCTATTGTAAACAAAACATAGAATTCTAAAGCATAAATTAGTATGGAAACTGTTGCCACAAAAAGATAATAAAATAATATGCAAAACGAACATTATGATCATTAAAATATTTGTCAGTTAGGTTTAAATTAATTATTTACATTTTATGTTGTAATACTTACACATTTTATGCCGTTACATAACCTTCCCGACACGCTCCGCGAAAACGTAACCAAAATGGCATCGAAGAAAGAAGGAATTTTTTTAAAAGGGCATTAAAATTACAAACGATACCATGTACACGCCTTTCCGTTTTAACTTAAAAAAAAATCTGCGAATTGCACAATGTAGACAACGTACAAAAATGAACAAAATAAGCTAAAATAACGAAAATAAATTACGAGAAAATGCCATGTGCACAGCGTTCCTTTTAAACTTAAAAAAACTTCAGCGAATTGCACAATGTAGGCAACGTACAAGCAGTCAGCCATGTTGGCGGATATACGGAGTTACCCATGTTGGCGCGTTTATTGCTCATTCAAAAACAACCGCCGCCAAGCAGTGGGCTAAAGCGCATTCCAACCTCGTCGTGAAGACGACTTATTTGAAAATATCCAAAGAAATCTGGAACATATAGTAAGAGAAGACAGTTGTGAAAACGACGTATTGATAACCGCAACAAACTCGCCAAATAACATGTATTCGCTTTGCACTACACCTACTCTGCGGTTGCAAATGATGAGTCGGAAGGGCACATTTGTCAGTATCCCGCTCGCAATTGCTTATGCTCACGTACGAGAACTTATAATTTCCGAAAACAAATGTGAATGAAAATTTTATACAAGCAAAAATTATTCCAAGTAAATAACATAAGTAAATATAACTAAAAGTAATCGATCACATAAAATAATTAGTGAGAGAAAATTAAAAATTTTCTGATGAAATTGTAGTCTTTTTATGTGACTAATGATCACATAAAATCTGAGTTTTCAAAACACAATTTCAAATTAATAAAATACGAATGCGGTTTATTGCTTAAGAACTAAAATAATTCAAGAAATTTAGTTGTCATTATTTTCTATAAATTTTAGTTTTCCAAATAGACCTGGAAGTAGCTAGGAATGTTAAGTCATTAATTAACTCGAAGCATATGGCCTTTATAACGTGGCAAATAAATATACACAAGCAAATAAACATAAACCTAAATTTACAGTATCTTTTTTTCTGATATTTAGTTTTCTGTTAGAATAGCCCACATCAGTGACATTAACTTGAACAATGGTTTTACCTTCCTTTGACAAATTGCCCATTTTTTTAAAATCAGCTCCTTAGAATTGGCTTTGAAGCAGATGACACATTTCCACACTGCGTTTCATACGCATTTCATCCATGGGTGGGCCAATAATTTTGTCTAATTTTCTGTTACGTTAACCTTTAGTGGTAATAAACAATGATGTCCGCTTGAATAATATAGCTGAGAATTTCCCAGTCTACCACCAACCCTTATTAAAACCTTACTGGCGGAAAGGGAGATAAATTTAAGAATCTTGTTTTTACTGGAAACATTACTACTTGACATTAGCAAAGAAAGTCTACGTAAAGAAGGAAATGTTCTATAGACGTAATGTAAATCAGTTTGCTATTAGGCCCCTACTATGCGGAGTGAAAATTCGCCAAGGGACTTTGACTTTAGTGCTGCCATTTCTGCAGAACATGCCTTAAAATTGTCGTATCAAGTATTTTTCAGTTTATGGCAATTCGTCAGACTTAAGGAGACCTCTTCGTTTGTTGAATAGGATTCTAAAATTATGTATGATTCTGAAAAGAAAAATTAGAACTCGAAATACAGTTAAAAAACCTGTTACTGCGATTAAGTAGAAAATCCCAAAATGTTTTGTTAAACATTAAAGTTAAAACATCATTTTCTTTAGAGCATTTAGATTTTAGTCTTGGTAGGTATTTTTTTCTATTTGGCATTGGGCAGACACAAGCAATTTCTGCAACTTCTCCACTTTGTAAGAATTTTGTCGGTGTCATTAGGTTTCATCGCCTAGGAAGAATTCAGCACTAATGCCCATAGAAAAGCAATTTGAAGGATTGTCCTTTCTTGGAAAAGTGAAACCAAGTATCAGGGTTTATCACCCTTGCGATTTCCCATACTCAATATGCCAAGAACTGCTAGCATTTTTAGAAGATCCTTTTGTCCGAAACACAACTATCGACGAATCTATTAAATGGAACACTGTAAATCCTTGTACTTAGCAACTTAAACGAACTGTTACCGAAATTCCCAGTAGCTCGAATCAAAATAGCATTAAACTTTTCGAGTGGCACCAATCTACTGATAAGGTTTACAAGTACTTTGTTCTGTTATTTTCCCTTCGTATAAACCAAAACTCCGTTTGCAAGCTTGGAAGCCTCAGAGAAAATATGAATCTCAATAATGTCATTAATTTCTTCATTTGCAGAATCTAGAACTAATCTATGGATTCTCTTGAGTTAATCTAAATTTGGGCAACTGTTTACACTAATTTAGCTACCGTTCTGTTATTTCCAAAGATATGTTCTCGTCCCATGTAATTTTCGTCTGCCAGAATTCTTGCATAAGGCATTTCATTCGTATACTACATGGTGTAGACAACCTCGGTGGGTCCAAAAATTTTCCGATGATCTGCCGAAGAAATTATTTAGTATTTTCGTTGGCAGAAGTGAATTTTAGTAGGCCTTTTGTGTCTAATGATAGGCAATCACTTTGAGTTTGCCATGTCATATCCAAAACCTTCCTCTTGTTAGATTCCAGGCTGACAGATGTATTTGTGGAGTAAGTTTTAAAACATTCCTG
>KK118893.1:136644-172736 GCA_000611955.2 Stegodyphus mimosarum
TTTCATTACAATACTTGCATCAATCATGATATTCTTAGCAGAATACGGAATAGGAAATGCTTTTTCAAGTGGGTCTTAACTTTAATCCAGTCACCTACATCATGAAAGAATCCAGATGTTGTACACTACCTCCCACCCAAAAAAAAGGGACAGTTCTGTATCTCCCGTTCTATTGGGGCTACTGACGAAATTTAAATTGCGTTTTTTATGTCTCGAAAGCACGATTTAGTGTATATATTAGATTTATATATAGCATTGTTCTAACGTAAAAGCGGACTTTTCCAGAAATAACATACAGATGTTTTCCCATACTTCGATTCTAGGACTCACATTATGCCTAGATATTAAATTTTGCAATTTTGGATGAGAAATTTATGAAGAAATTTTAAAATTTATCTTGTCACATTTTTTTTTCAGTTTGCGCCAAGAATAGTTCACTTGGAGAAATTCTTAATTTATAGCAACTTGTTTTCCTTTCCTTTTTTCATTGTCCACAAGCGGAAAAAAGTCATCATTTATACCTTCAAATAACTTTAACTAAGTTGCTAAACCACATTTTCGTTATTGTCGCTTATAATAAATACGCGAAATTTCAAAACGCGCAAAAATGTAAATTCACGTATATCTTAGGAAATTTTGAACAAAAAACTCTTTTCTCCGGTATGCTTAGAAATACATTTACTTTAAGATCATATTAAAAATTTTATAGGTTTTAATCAAACATTTTTTCCAAAAATCTATAAAAATTATTTTAAAATGCAAATTTTAAAAATAAGTCATAAAAATAGGCAAATTTTATTTGGAATGAATCTAAATTTCGAAATATGAAAGAAAGAATCAAATAAATTTAATAAAAAAGATGTTAATAAATATGTATCAAATTCAATTAACATTGAGGAGCGATTTCAACAATTTTGAGAGCTAATTTTTAAAAACTACTCGTGCGATTTTTACAAAATTTGGCAGTTTGTCATAATTAGAGTTGTAGAAATGAAACATGGAAAGAAAGTGGTATGTCATTTCAGAAAAAGTCCGATTTTGTGTCAAAATGCCTACATTAAAACAATGATATATATAAATGTAGTACAAATCTTGAGTTGCGCTTTCGAGGCATGAAAAACAAAAGTTGAATTTCATCAATCGGCCCCGCTGAACGGAAGATATGGAAGAGTTCCATTTTTTTTTCTTATGCAGTGTACATTTGTAGAATAATCTACTGCATACTTTTAAAATGTCCTGTTTTAAGGTAGCCACCAACGGCAATCATAAGTGATTAAGATGAGATTTTGCTCACATATCTCTTTTTTGGTTTTTAAGTTTTTGTTCAATTTTTATTTTTAAAAGAATTTGTAAAGATAAACCAAAAATCGCCAATGAAAATTCTTATCCCCAAATGTCGCCAAAGTAGACGTCATAGTACGTAAGTACGGAAATATGCTATTAAAAATACGGTTATTGCTTTTAAATCATTCAACCTGTTAAGCTGTAACGAATACGTTGCATTCAAAAGGCTAAATTGAGTTCTTTACCTTTCGATAAATGGCAAAACTGAAAACCAGTTATGATTTAAGCACGTGGAAGATCTTCAAACCTCTTCATTTTCGGGCTTTAAAACTAATTCACTTAGCATAACGTAACGTAGCATTCTCAAAATGCGAAAATGTGTACTTCTCGAAGACCGCTCGTACGTCAAAAAATAGAATGTTTGTCGAGCTTTAATAAGTGACAAAGTTATTTTCTTCATAATTAAATCATTTTATAAACTCACGCCTGGAAATTTGTAAACGAGATACGTGCTTGGAATCTGACCATTTGACTTCCTTAACAAAGACTTAAAATACTAACCCTTTTTTTATGAGACCAGAATTTGATTTATTAAATTTTGAAAATGCTAGAGATTTGTAGATGATTATACATCGTCATGAACCAGAATTTCAACTGCTGTTTCGACTTCCAACCATTTTAAACAATGTGATATGTTTCTGGATGCATAACTGTCAACCTTTATTTCACCATTTTAGCACTCAAGTATGGACTGCCACCGTTTCTGGCACTGCGGGAGGCAATCTGTGTCAGAATTGCTATGTCAGGGAGAAATCTGGCTCAGGGAAAATTTACGGTCGTTATTCCCTTCCTACCTCCCCCATATATGTGCACCGCTAGCGTTAAGGTAGCACACGCTACGTTGCGTCTGCGGCTCACTGAACTTCAACCGAAAATCCCCGGATAATTTCCAAATGAAGTCCGGCCGACTCGTTAATGCTATTGACAGGAGCCGGACACGCGCGCCAGACTGCGGTTAATATGCGAAACTCTATTAAGCCGAATCCGCGCTTTTAGGAATTATAGCTGACGAAAGGCGAATTAGTGGGAAAAGGCTGATCTGGGAAGATCACTGAGCGGCAGATATCGTATTTTGAATTGCAGAGTTCAATATTGAAAGGTCTTGAGTTAAATTCCGTATTATCCAAGCCATAGGGGTAGATGAAGGGAATAGAGGCCGATTATAAGCAGCCTATAGAGCAGGCAGTTCCTAAATCATAAAACATTTCCTGCATACCCACAAATATTTGTATAGATGGATATATTCATATGTACTCATAAAATATAATAACTTCCCTAATTAATCACTAAGACCCAATTTCTTTCGAAGCTGAATAATCAACTTAGTTATTTACTTCCTTGTACGAAGTAAAGGAAGTAATGTAATGGCGAAAAATTTCGGTATCATATTTCAACTACTTTCAAAACCATTTCAACGATGTTTTTGCTTGATGTCTGTACGTATGGACAGCATAAAAGACTTTTTGCCAAAAATAATTGTAAAAAGGATTTAAAAACGGATGTACGTACGTACGTATGTATCTCGCATATATACTCGAGAGAGTAGCTGTAGAACATTGAAATTTTGTATGTAGGAGTGTTATGAAATACAATTCTGCATCTCCCTTTTTCGTTGTAATCGGCTGCATCAATCGCATATATATATATATATACATTTTTAGTTTTAACATTGATTAAATTCTTTGTTGCATTTATTGGATTTTATGAAATTTATTTCTTATGAATTTAAAATTTTAGTCTTTGTAAATTTGGTTCTAAATTTTTTGCTGTGTCACCACGGATATTTTTTTAGCAGCTTAATACGATAAAATACTAGATTTTTAAAAAAAATGTAATTATGTATATACACTCTTAGACCAAAAAAAAGACGCACCACGACGCACCGAGAAGATATAGAGCAAACTGGATACAAATTGATATGCATACAGGTTTCGACTTAAAATGCAGAATTTTACATTTTGGCTGCCAATGCATGAACGGTTGTCGCTACAGCGAATCTGATCTGCGCAACTGGCAGGATATTTAAGAAGAGAAATTACCATTCTAGGTCATAAATTCTTCACGAATTTCATTCCGCGTACTCTGGCAGACAGTAACTATGCCTCGCATACAGGTACGCGAACGATATTCGCAGATTTCAGAATTTAAGAGAGATCGTGTAGTTGAGCTTAAAGAAGTCGGTTGGTTTTCGTCGGCGAATAGCTCGACATTTGAGCAGGAGCGATGCAACTACTAGACGATGTTGCCAGGAATGGGTGAACCATGGCCGCACGCAGGGTCAAGAAGGAAGCGGTAGGCCTAGAGGAACGACCGAACGTGAAGACCGAGCAATCGTCAGAGTGGCACTCACAGCCCCAGATGCATGATTACCATCGATTGTACGTGCAGCTAGTGCTTCAGTGACCTCAAGGACCATTCATAGACGGCTGACAGAAAGGGGGCTGAAGTCACGGCGCCCCTTGCGCCGACTACCATTGACCTCTGTACAACGTCAAGCCCGTTTGCAGTGGTGTCGGGCTTATTCGCACTGGAATGTCACTGACTTGAGTAGAATAGTCTTCGGTGATGAGCCCCCCTTTGACCTGGTCCCGATGACCAGCAAAGGCGAGTCTGAAGACGCCCCGGTCAGCGGTGTCGTACCAACCTGACTGTCTTCCGGCAGACAGGCCGACAAGCAGGAGTGATGGCCTGGGTGCCATATCATTTCATAGTAGGACCCCTTTGGTTGTCATCCGTTGCAATCTTACAGCACAGCGGTACGTCGACGAAGTTCTAAGGCCCGTTGTGTTGCCCTTCATGTCACGCCACCCTGGGCTTACAATTCAGCAAGATAATGCCCGCTTCCACACTACACATGTTTCTACTGCTTGCCTTAGTGCTTGAAGAACATTACCTTGGCCAGCAAGTTCGCCGGATCTCTCTCCTATTGAGCATGGTTGAAGCATTATGGGCAGGGCCCTTCAAGCAGCTCGGGATATTGACGATCTAACACGCCAGTTGGTCAGAAGTTAGCACGATATCCCTCAGGAGGGCATCCGCAACCTCTATCAATCGATGGCAAGCCGAATAACTGCTTGCATAAGGGCCAGAGGTGGACAAACGCGTTACTGTCTTTTCGCTTTGTGAAGCTCTATCACTTCAATAAATCATCCAATTTTTCTCAACCTGTAATCATTTGTTTTTCTGTACATGTACAACACTCTGTACGTGTACAACACTTCTACTGATTTCCGCCCCATTTAAATAACTGCTTCTTGGTGCGTCGTTTTTTCTTTTTTTTTTTTTTTTTGTCTAAGAGTGTATTTTTACACTGTTACCTAGTTCGGGGAGCTTAGTTTTTTTATTCTTATATGTTGATAAATTGTGCAGTTTTGGCTTTAAAAGTTATTGAATTAAGTGGATTTTTGTATTCCGGTTAAGGTTTTATGAATTTAGTGGTACTTACGTAAAAAGGAGTACTTTCGCGCGTGTTCATTACATAATTTAAATTTAGGAGTTCTAATTGCTACAGATGGGAGACTAGCTTACCTATCAGACATTTTTGTTATTTTGAATAACATAAATTCAAGTAGGCAAGCGAAGAAAGAAAATGTATTAAACTCAAAATATAAACTGGTGGGATTCCAAAAACAAATATCTTTATGGAAGAACAAAGCTCAGGAAGGCAATTTCTAAAAGTCTGAGTCAGTTCCGAAAGATTTTAATAAAATTATTCAGAAAATTATTATTCACCATTTGACAACGTTAGAGGAGAGAATTATTCAATTTTTTCCAAATTTAGATAAAAAACAATGTATTGGGTTCGTAATACGTTTGTGATAACAAATACTTCTGTATTTGAATTAACTTTGAATGAAGAAGAAGTACTCATTTCGCTTTCTAATAATTGAGATTTGATTTAGAAATATTCAGAAGAAACGACTAATTCATTTTGGATTAACATTATATGCGAGTCTCCAATGATGGCGAAAAAAGCTTTAAAAATATTATTACAATTTTCTACATTTTATTTGTATGAATTCGGATTTCAAGTACTAACTAACATGAAAACGAGTAAACAATCGAGACTGTTAAATGTAAAAGTCGATGAGAGTGTAGCATTTTAATTTTTGTGACCCAATATAAATGAAATTATAAAAAAATCGAGCTCAAATTTCTCATTAAAAGTATTCTTCTTATAATTAAACCCTTAATAAACGTACTGCTGTTTATGTAGTACATATTATTTTACATTCAAATTTATTATCATAAACTTGTCAGGACTGAGTGTTCGGTGCATACTCTTGGCGAACATATTCGTGAAGTAACTAAGTCCTGATCTCGAACAGGGAGCTGAATGCAGCTATGTTCTGTGGTAGAAAACTGTGGTTAAGTGGTAGAAGAACTACACGTAAGAAGGATTTAAAATCCCCTTTTATTAAACCACTATATTTACAGCCACTTCCCAACTCGGGAGGGATACAGAAAATAATGACCGCACTTGGGTCTAAGCTGAACAATCAAATATTTTAAACTAAAGTTAAATAGAAATTAAGTAATCGTTGCTCACAGAGCTATAAACGCGAGGTTGGCATTTAAATGATCAATGGTGCGTATCAAGATTTAGCTAATACTAACGCACTTAGATTTACTTCAATAAGTAATAGAGTAACAGCGCTAAGGCTTAGAATTTTAAATATTAGTTAGTCAGGCGAACGTCGAACAGAGCAGCCGTGATCTGAGACTAAAAGCTCTCTCACACCGAGCAGTTCCTACCTATCGCTTAAATACAAACTTGGCTCCACTTCAAATTAGCATAAAGCTGAAACGCGCGCTCATTCTAACGGGAAATTGAAATAAGAACACATAGGAAAGGCAAATTAAAATAAAACTTTGTTAGTTTAAACTAAAACCTTACAAACTATTTTGCACAGTGTATTATAGGTAAATAAACAAACAACTTTTCAAACTTATCTTTTTCTTTGTGTGCCGCCAAATTTTTGAAATCGTTAAAAGTGTGCCGCGACCAGAAAAAAGGTTGGAGAATCACTTAGAGAATTTGATTTTAGTGCTTTTGTTTTAAAAGTCTTATTTTTTTCTGTTTTAAAATATGCTTTCTAAGATTTTAAACGTAATTGAACTAAGTAAGATTAACGATAAGTTAAGACTAAATCCCATTAAAACACTTATTCGTCACACGTAGGTGAATCCATTAGGCTTTCTTCCAATTTATGTAAATATATGTTTGGCAGTGAAGATAAGACGCCTAGCACTCTACTTCGAGAGCAGATTTAACCATCTGTTTTCTGTAATTTATTGGAAAAGAAAGTGATAAACGTTGCCTGCTCTTGAAGATTGGACTTCCAACTAACCCTCTTCCTGGAGTCATAAATAAAATTAAACAACCCATTAGGCGGAAAACAAATGATAATAAACGCTGTGAGCGGTCGTGAAAGAGTTTGCGAAAACAAAACATCAAAACCAAAAGAGAACAATAACCTCGAAGCGATGCGGAGGAAGTCCACGGTGGAAAAGAAGTCTGTCCCTCTTGGGCATTCCTTAAAACCACGACCGGGCCCACTTATTGACAAAGAGCTTAATCCAGTTACGGTTATGAACAATCAAATAGTCTCATCTTTATTCAATAAACTCATTTCGAGGGTAAAAATTCACCTCCCGAGAGTGTGCTAATTGGAGTTATTGAAAAGAGCAAAAACTTTTATTGAATGACTCATTCCTGGACGCAAATAGCCGCTTTAGCAGCATCATTGTCATCTGAAGTGTTCTATCCTCAGAGATCGTTTGGAATCCCTCCGTCCACGCTTTAGATTCGGTTACTGACGAAAAGTCAATTAGTCACTTTCGAGATTAATTATATTGATTTCTGATTAGTAAACTCTAGTCTGTTACGTACTTGAGGATGCTCTTTTGTTTCATTGTCTTGCTAAGTGTCTCTGTGTAAAAAAAAAAAAAGTGCCGAGCTGTTAATTGGAGCTTTTAGCTTTACCGAATTGACGCTTCAATGAGGAAAGTTTTCCTTAATGCTCATTTTAGCGTATATATTCGTAGCATTCGACTTAAAGTGTTATTGAGACATTAGTTTATTTTGAAGTAGGAAAGATGAAAAATGAGAAATTCCGTCGCCGGACCTCGGAACTCTCGAATACGCGCCGAGTGTGCTGGCCATTACATCCCGAAGGCATGTTAAAAAGCGGGAGAAATACCTTATACGAGGCATATTCGGAAACTAAGTACAGTTTTAAAAAAAAAATAGTAAAACAATTTTTTCGAATCCAAGTTTATTTTTACATGAAAATACATGTCTTAAACTATTTTTCAACATAGTTTCCGCCAATGATCAAACACTTATCATAGCGGGTGACCAGTTTTTGTATACCATCGTCAAAGAAACTTCCCGCCAGTTTCGATAACCACGACTCCACAGCATTTTTCGTGTCATCGTCAGATCCAAAGCGCTTGCCACCAAGCACGCGCTTCATGTGCAGGAACAAGCGATAGTCGGACGGCGCCAAGTCCGGGCTGTACGGCGGGTGATCGAACTGCTCCCAATGAAACTGTCGAATTAACGATTGAGTGACACCAGCAGTATGGGGACGAGCATTGTCGTGGAGCAACACAATTCCTTTACTGAGCATTCCTCTTCGTTTGTTTTGAATGGCACGCCTTAGTTTTGTTAACGTCTCACAATATCGTGCCGCATTAATGATTTCACCTCTGGGAAAAAATTCAGTAAGCAAAACGCCTTTCCTATCCCAGAAGACAGTGCACATGATTTTTTGTGATGACATTGTCACTTTGAACTTTTTTTTTCGGAGAATGAGTGTGTCTCCACTCCATCGATTGTTGTTTCGATTCTGGTGCGAAATGACACACCCAACTTTCATCACCTGTCACAATTTGGCTTAAAAAGTTTTCTCCCTCATCATTGTACAGCGTGAGAAATGTCAGGGCACTACCAAGTCGCTTTGTTTTGTGAACATCAGTGAGCATTTTTGGAACCCATCGGGAACACAGTTTGCGATAATTCGAGCGGTCAGACAAAATTTCGAACAAAACAGTACGTGAAATTTGTGGAAATGCCTCTGAAAGAGTTGTCATTGTGAAGAGTCTGTTCTCATGAATTGCTTCATCAACTTTCCTTACCAAATCATCGGTGACAACAGAAGGCCGACCACTCCGAGCCTCGGCGTGGACATTTGTTCGACCTGCATTAAACATTCTTACCCTCTTTCTCACCATTCCATCATTTATCGCGTATTCACCGTAAACTTCTGTCACTTGACGATAAATTTTGGCCGGTTTAACATTCCTCGCGTTCAAAAATTTAATCACGGCACGAATCTCACAGTCAGCGGGAGAACTAATTGTCTTAAACATTTTGAATGTGCGCAGCAAACTGAAAACACAACATAGAGCAACCAAAATGGCGACAATTGAAAGTCAGTGAACAAGAAAGACTAGCGTGCATGCGCGGGACCCCTACCACAGCGCTGCGACGGCGCTAGAATGAAACGGTTCTTAGTTTGCGAATACGCTACGTATACTCCCCCCTTTAAAGGGCGACTGATGATTAGAGGACCCAATCGCCAAATCCTGGAGTGGGAGAATCATCATCCACCACCCTTTTTTTAGTTCGAGCGCCACTGTAGAGTCATTAGGAGTTTTTTAAGCATGATACAGGAAAAATGAACAATGCCTTAACCGAGACTCGAACCTCGGACTTCCCGAATACGCGCCAAGTGTGCTGACCATTACACCACGAAGGCAGGCTAAGAAGGCGGGAGAAATACCTTATACTGTATACTAAGGATTTGCAAGAAAAAGTGTTTTAGTATTTTTTTTTAAGGTTTGTTAAATTAACTTAGTTATTTTATGTTCATTCAATTCTGTAATTTTAATTTTTCCATTCAGTTTCATCAGAATGTAAATTATGTAAAAATTTAATACCAGATACAACCGATACGTATTTAGTAGCTTGTGGCTAAAGTAATTCATGTGTAAAACGTTAACGTATGGAAAAAAAAGCTGAGCTAAATCATATAATTTTAATAATTGTAGTGCAGTTTCGTATCTTGAATCAAAAAATGTACTAAAACTTGTTTTTTTGTGTCATAATATTGATTTTTGTATCATAATAAGCGTATTAATACTTGTTTAATTAAACCATGCAGCTTAAATTACCTGTAAAGAAATTTTCATGAATAAAACATACAATGGTTCAAGAAATTTGTATTGCTAATTCCATTGCAAATTTTATACTTTTGGGCATCAACTTTTAAATGACACATTTAAAAGGCTTTCACATAAGCTCTTTTGCATAGTAAGAGCAACTGTGCTTGTGTTATTGCTGATTATTTTGTATGTTCGAAATATGATTTAAAAAATGGAATGAGAATTCACTCATATGTAAAATTCAAGGATACTTGAATGGATGACTGGATTTTCCTTGAAATGCTGTGTAGAATTATTAATAATGATTGATTAATAATGGTTACTTAATGATTGATTAATGATTAATAATGGTTACTTAATGATTGATTAATGATTAATAATGGTTACTTAATGATTGAATTAAATGTTAATGATTAATAGAAGACTGGATTAATAAATGGTTGGATAGAATCAAGGAGACAGGATACCCGTGTAATCTTCTCGTATTACTCGTAAAAATCGAAACGCGCAGTGGCCTGATAAGGTAAGTGAGCAAGAATCAAGGCTGTAATATTAATTAATTCAAACTACTCTTTCCTACTTCACTGTTACATTAGAGGATATACCTAAATACATATCTATATAATTTAGGGTACATTATAATATTGTAGAAATTGTACGGTTATTACTATTTAAATTAACCAGACTTGGGGGGAGAGGAGAGGAGTGGGAGACCCCTGGATTCCCCTCCCCGGTGTGCTCTCCCTCAAAATTGGGGCTGGAAAATAGAAGTCCAACCTCTCTTCGCAGTAGGCTCTGGCAATCATTCTTCCATGTGGTCATGGACACGACAGCAACAACAACCAGACTTGGATCTTTACTGTAACTTTTCCTTTCCGTTTTCCTCCCCAAAATGTAACTGAGTTAGCTAGTATTTAAATTGAGCTTTATCCGCTGCTCATGCAACGCTACGTTTAGTTTCTGCCAGCTCTGATAATTGTAATTATTCGTCTCTACGCTATATCATTGCCAACAAACTGATTTTGACGCTCTGGTTAAGAAATAATGAGTCAGCTTAAAGTAAAATTTACGTTGTGATTTGATTTACATTGTGTCTTTGATTACTACAAAATTTGCATTGTGATTCTACAAAATTTAGATTGTGTCTTTGATTACTCTTCCATATTTTAATTTGAATTTCACTGTTGTGTTTAGTTGCATCGCCACGTGTTGTGGTTGATGTTGTTAGCACAAAAAGTGCGTTTGTGTTCCAGACTTCTGTTTGTCAGGACTGAGTGTTCGGTGCATGTTCTTGGCAAATATCTTCGTGAAATTTCTTAAGTCCTGATCTTGAACAGGGAGCTGAATGCAGCTATGTTCTATGGTAGAATACTGTGATTAAGTTGGAGAATAACTGCACTTGAAAGGGATTTAAAATCCTCTTTTATTAAATTACTATTATTTACAAACCACTTCCCAACTCGGGAGGGATACAGAAAGTAAAGACCACACTTGGGTCTAAAATGAACAAATTTAAACTAAAACTAAAGAGAAATTAAATTAATCTTTGCTCACATAGCTATACGCGAGGTTGGCCTCTAACTAAATGGTGCGTAGCAAGATTTACTAATACTTTTATTTTTACTTGGATTTATTTCAATAAGCAATCGCGTAACAAGCACTATGGCTTAGAATTTAACTGCTAGCTGGTCAGGCGAACGTCGAATAGAATGATCGTGGTCTGAGACTAAAAGCTCTCTCACTCTGAGAGGTTTCTACCTCTTGCTTAAATAGAACTTGGCTCCACTTCAAATTAGCATAAGCTGAAAAAGTGCGGTTCTTCTAACGGGAAGTTGAAAATGAGAAGAGATAGAAAGATTTAAATTAAAATAAAACTTTGTTAGTTTAACTAAAACCTTACATGTTAAATTGAAGTTATTTAAAACCTTATCATGTCTTCTAGTTACATTGGAACTAGCGATCATTCGTTTTATGTCTGAGTTAGTTGTTCCAGATCAAGCAAGATCACATAAAATGGATATATGAAATCAAAAGTGAACGCTAAAACAAATTCTCAAATTAGCCCAAAGGGGCGTTTTTTAACGTTTTGTGTGTTACCTTTATTTATTAAATATTATGTTCTTCCCATTTAAACCATAAAATTCAATTCAACGGCAATATCGCACAATCATTTTAAAATTAGCATATCTTTAGAATTCCCTATACAAAGACTCGCGCGCTGGAGATAATTTTTTTCCGTACAGTGTTGACAATCTTCGCTTTGAAATCGTTGAGTTTGCTAATCAATTCAAAAATTCTTAAAGTCTGAGAAAATATGAAATAAATAATAAAAAAAATTCCAAATTCCGAATTAAGGCTTCCAGATGCCCATATTCGATGGAGGATTACGCTGTTCAAAATTGGATGACTCTAGGTACCACTATTTTATCACAATTCGAGAAACATGCATACATTTAAGCAGATTCTTCATTACTTAATTTTTTTAAATATAATACAGGGCTGTAATATTTGGTGGCAACAGTTTGAAAGTAAATCGACGCAAAATGCCAAAACGAAATTAATAGTCGTCATGAGCTAACGCCGTTTGGGCTAAAATAAAAATCTTAATGAATCGGTGAATTATTATTTTAGATCATGATCGGAGATCACCGAGTTCTTCTCTAATGCAGAAATTTTTAAAAAAAAATTGAAGTGTTGTGGAATTCTGTTTTAGTTATATATTCCTAAGAACTAATAAAATTCCTGTTCTTCATATATAAAAGGAATATTAAAGGAAAAATATTTAAATAAAAATAGTGACGAATAAGAATATATGGTTAATGAAGCACAAAAAACGGTGTATTGCCTTGGACACTTCTCCACTTTTATTCTGCTAAGAGATGCGTCGAGAAACCTAGTGAAAAACAGAAGGCGTAAACTCAATAAAGGTTAATTAACCTTTATTCGCTTAAAGTAAGATTAACAGTCGGCCCCTTTCTTAGGGGGACTGTTAATCTTACTTTAAGCGAGTAGCGTGCGACTGTTAATCTTACTTTCTGTCTGAGGACTTACACCAAAGCCTCCACTTGGGCTTAAACTCAAAAGTAAGAAATAAGAACTAGCTAATGACTAACTAAAGAGATTTAGCCAAACATAACACGGTTCTAAACTAGTTGCCCGTAAGCTTAAACTAACCGGCGAACTAACAAAAGACACATAATACCGCCGAGCGTAACAACAGCTTATAGAGGCGTAACCCAGACGGAAACGCACTTTATTTGGGATTCTTGAAGTCAGTAACAACAGCTTATAGAGATGTAACCCAGACGGAAACGCACGCTACTCAGGATTCTCGAAGTCAGTAACAACAGCTTATAGAGATGTAACCCAGACGGAAACGCACGCTACTCGGGATTCTCGAAGTCAGTAACAGCAGCTTATGCAGACTTTGCCCAGACGGAAACGAACGCTACTCAGGAATCCTGGCTCCGTCGAAGTTAATTGAATTAGACTTCAATACTATCTCTTCCTCACTTGCATTTAACGAGATTCTAAAAACTCATCCTGGTAGAAAGTTGCAAGTTGAAACGAGACAAGATAGGAAAGGTGAATTAAATTAAATTAATTGCTGTAAAATTAAAATATACCTTCCAGCCCTCTTAGCAAAGCTGTGGTTCTTTTACCCCCGATTCGGTGAAGTGGATATGCTGGCAAACAGTTTAAAGTTTAAAAAGGCGGCGCTAAAAAAATTATAGTTGTTTTGAAAATAATTCTGACAGAAGTTCTGTCTCTTGCAAGAAGACAAGCTAAAAATATTCGGATATGTACACCAGATGACTTCCTTGTACGAAATATTAAATTATACGATTTTCCTTTTCATTTCATTTCAACTTATTGGATTGAATTAAATCTACATCGTCGATAGAGCATAAACTACAATAGAGTAAATTCACACTTTAAAATTCACTGTATTTGTTTACCATGGAGACATTTGGTGCTAGGTTCATTGAATTGTTACATCTCATTCATTATATATAACTCAGAATGCGCAAAAATTATATCACCTGAAGAATTATCTAATCATTGCCACACGTTCTATTCAAATACTATAATAAATCTAAAACGACGTAAAAAAATTAAACAAAAAAAAACTGTTTTTCACAGATGATTCAATGTTTTTTAATTCAATTAATTCAAATCTCACTTCGCGAAAAGGCAAAAATACATAAAAACTCAAAATATCTATATTAAAAATTACGAAGTAATACTTAAACACTTATTTCCTCGAATAAATTCAAGAATGGATTAAGCATGATTTAATTCGCAATAATAAAAGAAGGCGTTATCTTTGTTGTTGCGAAGCTTAGTTTCTCTAGACTGGCAACAAATCCACTTTTCTGCTAAATTTCAAATCTAAACAAATATGGCTGCTATGGCCAAAAAATTAGGCTTAGCCGCTGGTTTAAACAACTTTTAAATTGTTGATAATTGCGCAATTATTGCACTCAGGTTATCTAAAGACATAAAAACCTTAACTGGAAGATAAGAACAACATAATTCAATCATTTTTAAAGCAAAAAATGTGCATTTTAGTAATATAAGAATAAAAAACTGAGTTCACTGAGCATAGTAACAGATTGGGTATATACATATATATATATACACTTTTGGTGAGGGCGATTGCAATCAAAAAGGGAGATGCACATCTACATGTTATAGGTGTCCTATATACAAAATTTCACGTTCTGAGGCTGCTCGTTTTTGAGTTGAGCGAAAAATACCTATGCACATACAGACACCAGGAAAAAATCACTTCTGAATCCATTTTAAATAAATTTTATAATTCGTTTGGTGAAATAGAGTCCTTTATTCTGTCCTTACGCACAGATGTCAAGCAAAAACATCGTTAAATTGCATTCGATAGCAGTCAAAATGGATATATTCGTTGGAATCCAGTAACCGGAGTTTTTCGTAAGTACAGTACTTCCTTTGCTTCGTACAAGGAAGTAAAAAGCGAAATAAAAAATAGTCAACTCTTCCTTAGAATAGAATGCCATCATCACCCGGAAATAACATTTCTAACAAGAATGGCACTATTCATAGCGTCCCTGTCTCTGTCGCCGTTTCGCCGTCGCCACTTCGCAGTTACGCCGTTTCGCCTTTGAGTCAGTTCGATGTCGGATTAATTTCTTCTGAAGACCTAATTTTCTGCACATAGCTTGTTTATTGTGCATCTAAGTTTATTAGTTTAATAACCTCATGACATTCGGCTGCTTTAAATTTTAAAAGAAAAATGCTTTTTGTAATTAAACATATCTTCTGCAATTACTAAAATATTACCTAGAACTAATGATTTTGTTTTCACGTAAAGAGTTTATTTGCTGGGTTTTACTCACTGTGATTATTAGCTGTATTGTATATATGTCATAAGGTACAGTAAAAACATTAGGTCATTAAACGCTTTGAAGATGTTGGAAGAAAAATAGGCTAGACTTTCAGTGTCTGAAAAAGGTGGTTCAAACCGAAATACAGTTCAGAGAAATTCTGTATTCTAAATCTCAAGTTTCATGGATAATAAATTGATAAAGTACAGGATAGCTTGTGAAAGAAATTTGCTTTTAGTAAATAATTTTAGAAACGATAATGTATCAAAATATTTAAGAGGTTCAGCCCGTAGTTATGAAATGTCGTAACGTTGTTGAATTTGGTAGTGACATAATTTTCTAACATGTGTAATTACTTTATATCCCATATTTGTAAACAACTTATTATAAGTATTACAAGCAACCTTTATTAAGCATTTTATTTCTACTTGACTGCAAAATGGCTCACAGTGAAGCAATTGCCAACGAAAAGTTCTGTCCAAGAAAGGGCGACAGCAGAAAGTTCTAGACCCTTTCAAAGTATTATCACATGATGACAGAAGGAACGAAAACTCGTTCTGCATGGTGCGAAATCATAACATGATGTTTTAAAGCAATGTCCAAAGCTAATTAAAACGCATATTTCCGAGCATTATTTTTAAAAAATCCAACTGTTATAGTTTATAGCACGTTGAAATTTCCAGATATTGTATGCTATAGATATTCTAATGTCGAAATTTAAAAACATTGAGCTATAATTGAAAAAACGTATAAATTTAAAAATATCCCCAGAAATCTGTTTACAAAATTAGAGATCTGTAATAAACAACATTTGGCAGCCCTTTTTTAAAATACAGCGGATGGTCTAAAGACTAAAATTGTGCAACGATTGGACCAGTCGTTAAGCGAGAATGTCTGCAGAGTATCTGTAAAAATAACCCCCTCAAGATTAAATATAAATAATCGGAATTAAATTTTAAAAAAATTGGTTCGAAATGGAAGCGGAACCTTGTGGACTATCTGGATCCTGACTGTCAATTACAAATTAATTTGAAATTACTTTCAAATTACCTTGGGCACTTTCAAACTCGAGTCTAAGGTGATATATACCCAGAACAAAATTTAAGTTTTCTTTTATTTTATAAATATTTCAGTGTATACTGGTGGACAAAATTAACAGATGGAAAACATTTTCCCACATTTTTCCCGAAATACCACACAGTTGGTTGTCATACTATGCGATTGTGACGCTAGTGTTACAGAGATGAGTTTATATGTTCCTGCGTGCGTCGCTACACCAGCAGGAGGCATAAAAGTCTGCATCCATTCCAGTCTGGAAAACAGCGGTGATTTTGCATTGTCTTTAAGAAGCCTTGTTGTTCTTTATTGTTTATTAGGTGAAATGAGTACTGCTTAGACAAAGGTATAGGATGGAAAATCGTCGCTAAGCTTAAGGCAGGGTAGTTTCAAGCTCATGTTGAAAGAGAACTGGATGTAACACCAAGTGCCATCTCTAATTTGTGGAATCAGTTTAAAAACAGTCGGACATTGTCCAGAAGACCACGAAAAGGTCGTTCGAGATCCAGAACGTCTAATGACGACCGGTATTTCGTACTTTCAGCCAAGCGTGAGAGGATGACTACAGCCATACAACTGTATCATAACCTCACTACTGCCACAGGAACATCAGTTTCAAGGAAGACAGATGCCAAAAGGCTCCATGAGACAGGACTCTATGCCAGAAAGCCCGCTATTCTCATCCCACTCACACCCTCTCACAAAAGAGAACGTTTATCAATGGTGCATACAACACCAACACTGGACACAGCTTCAATGATCTAATGCTGTCTTCATATATGAGTCCAGATTTAGTCTACAACCTGATTCTCGGCGATGATTGACATGGAGGAACCTGGGAAACGATATCATCCCAGAAATATCATGAAATATTGGCAATAAGGTGGTGGAGAAGTGATGGTCTGTGTAGCGATCATGCAAGATCCCCGCACACAGCTCCAGGCGTTTGACACTGGTTCCGTGAATGGCCAGAGGTAAAAACAGGAGATCCTAGAGCCCAATGTGCGACTTTTCAGGGGTGCTGTTTGATCTGAGTTCATTTTCATGGACTACAAAGTATGATCACATAGGCCCACGTGGTTGATGACTATCTGGAAAGCAAGGATATTCCCCGTGTGGATTTGCCAGCCAAAGCTCCTGATGTTAAACTTATCGAACATGCTTGGGATGCTCCAGGGTGGGCTATTGCAATACACCAACCCCCACCCAGAACCATTCAGGAGCTAAAACATCTTTTGGTGAAGGAGTGGGTGCGATTTCCACAGACACTCTTGAACTCTCTTGTTACCAGCATGGCTATTCATTATGCATGGCTGTCTGCCTGTTAGAGGCGGCCACATACAATACTAACCACATTTTCACTGCCATCTTTCAAACTCAAATTTGGACCACATTGGACTCTTGGTCATAACTCATACTAATGAATGGCATTTTCATTGTTGTTTGTACTCATTATTGTAATGCAATAAACTATATACTTACCTAATTTCATTTATTTCTATCCAATATTTCTCTCCATATTTGGGAAAAAGTATTTCATGTCTTACTTTTGTCCACCAGTGTACTTAAAACTCACTATAAAAGTCTATCAAGCAGCCTGATAATAAGTGCGTACTCAATGGAAGAAGTCACAAGAAATAAGTTAGTATTTAAACAATGGCCCATTTTATTATTTACTGGCGGAATTACCCGATGCCAGTTAAGTTAGTCTGAGAGTAATGCATCTAACTACAGAGAGAACGATACGCTTTAATCCTTCTTTAATAACGATGCAAAAAATTCGATTCATAGTCATACATTTCCCAGTCTCATCCGGTATGGAAATCACATAAAAAATTTCCATAGAGCAATAAGCTCATTCTCTCTCACTATACAGCAACAGTGGCACGCAGTTTTTTATGATTTTCGTCTTTTTAATCAAATGGTGGTAAAAGCTCAAGTTTCATCCAATATTTCACCTATATTCAATTTTAGGCGATTAAATGTGGCAACAAAATTATTATAATTAATCAGAAATCAATAACGCGAACAAACACACATAAACAGACATTCTTTCTTACATGTATAGATTTTGCAAAATGTACAAATTTTTATTTAACAAACTCTACGATTTGAAAACGAGCAGCAGCAACACTTTCCGAAATAAAGCATTTTTATCTCCAACGCCGAGACTTGCCACTTGGAAAAATGAGTGCGAAAATTAGAGCTTTCAGAGTTTTCAATTAATGTTTCGGCTGATTAAAGTCGTACGAAGATGGGAACAGTCGAAATGTCTTCCTACGTATATTTGGAATCTGGAATAATGTGTTTAATGTTTGACAATGCTATTATTATTTCATCCTAAAACGCGGGAGACTGTTGCCACCCGTAAAAATGTGTGAAAAATTAGCACTTTCAGAGTTTTTTAATTAATATTTCGGCTGATTAAAGTCGTACGAAGATGGGAATAGTCGAAATGGTGTCTCAAGAAATTTTGGAATCGGGAATAATGTATTTAATATTTCGCAATGCTATTTTTATTTCATCTTAAAACTTAGAAAAATTTTTTTAAAAAAGGTCTAGGATTTGAAAGCGAGAAGTGGCAACAAATTTATAAAAATAAAGCAGATTTTTATCTCTAGCTTGCGAAACTGCTGCCACTCGGAAAAATAAAATCGAAAATTATCGTTTTTCCGAGTTTTCATTTAATAACTCTAATTGTAGCTACATTTGTTTTTAGAAAATTAGACGTCGGCCTTTTCCAGAACCCAGAAAAGAATGGTAGAAAATTTGGTGACAATAGCTGTAGTAGTGACTGATTTATTAGCGGACAAACAAACAGACTTTTTTTTATATGAATAGATTATATTGTCTTCGAAATTATGATAACAAAAATATGCATACACTTTGTAAATAAATGTTTTGCAGTGTAGAGAGTCTGGATACGTTATGTTTAAAACGAAGACTTTTCTTTATTTTGCCGTTAGCGTGAAAAATTCTAATTACACTAACGTTGGGTGCTTTAAAACTTCGGAATTTCCCTTTACCATAGCTAAGCATTTTCTTTCAGAGTCGACTGTTTATTAAGCGTTATCTTTAAGCAATTCAAATAACGTAATTTTTTTCAGAGGAAATAAGAAGCAAAAAATTGTTTAACATCAAAAGCGAATATCATTATAATGAATAAAATCTGCCTTCTTTACATGGAAAATAATGTCAAACACAGCGACAAAAGGAGTTAAGTAAAAAAATATAAATAAATGAGGAATAATTTATATTTAAAAAAGGCCGGCAGGTTTAAAGACTTTAATTTGGTAACATTTTATTTTTTGAATTATTTCCCATTTATGGTGCACGCATGTCTTCGAGATAGCTTATTTTAATTATATGAAAGGAAGGAAAAAATGAACAGAACGATAAAAACGGATGTGGCAAAGATTTATGATTCATTTCTTCTATTAATTGAAACACTCACTTTGAACGCGTAATCTTTTATGGCCCGTTTTTTGTTTCCTAAGCTGTGCTTCGAAATGGGAAATTTGTTTTCAGTAACAACAGTAAAATGGCGAATTTTATGGAGTTTCTAAATCTTTTTTCCCATTTTTGATAGGCAGCAAATAATTAGTATTTTTAATTTACTTTTAAATGAGAGTTTTCTTCTGTTTATTGTATTCCCGAGTGAATGGTCTTCGTTGATTGAAAATTACTTTGTGAATCAAGGGACATAAGTGTGTTTTATTAAAGCCTTTGTTATTCCTCAATTACCTGTGGCGAAGCAATGGAAGAATCAATTAGTTAGGAGCCAAATTTTATAACCCGATTTTTTGTGTAATTGGTAAATATAAAAATATTGCTTAGGTTGCAAAAATATCCAAAACTGAAAATAGGTCTATAAATAAAGTTTAAAATGGTCTTATAAATCCAAATACATATACAGGGTGTATCAGTACAGATACAGGTTAAAATGTAATAGAGCACCTAGTGTTTCCTATAAGTAAATGGGTATGGCCCTACTGCACTTCCGTTTTTATTAATTTTGAATGTAATAAAAAGAAAATCTGAAAGGTTTCAGATTTTAAATTACATCCATTTTAAATGTTTTAAATTTTTTATGTTAGCTTTATTCATTAAATATCATGTTTCTCGCACTTCAACCATAAAATTCAGTTAAAGAACCATATCGCAAAATAATTTTAAACTGAGCATATCTTTAGAATTTCCTGTACACAGTCTCACGCGCTGGAAATAAAAATGTTTTTTCCGTGCAACGTTGCCATTGCTCGCTTGGAAATCCTTGAGTTTTTAATCAAAAATTCGTTTTCAAAAAAAGTTTTACAAAATATGCAATCGATAATAAAACAAATTCCAAATTTCAAATTTGGGCTTCCGGATGCCTATATGCGCAGCAGGATTACGTCATTCAAAGTTCGATGACTCTAGGTATCGTTGTTTTATCACAATTCGAGAAACATACATTCCTTTATGCACATTCTTTATTATTTAATTTTTTTAAATATAATACAGGGCTGTAATATTTTGTGGCAACAGTTTGAAAAGTGAACCGACATTGAATGTTTCCGACACAAAATTGCAAAACGAAAACAATAGTCCTTTAGGGACAAAGCTCCTTTGGACTAATAAAGATATACGGCCGGTGCCTTACAAACTTTTGGAGACACTTCCATAATTTTGGCAGCATAAATTTTGTAATAGGAGAAAAATATAGCTATTTGGTAACAATTTGGTAGTACAGTGGTACCTGGAAGTTTATTATCTCTGTACTGATACACCCTGTATAGCATTAAAAATGGAAAAATGATCGCATAATTGAACTTGAAATACTAGACAACCAAAAAATGCTAAATACTAATTTTCTTTCAACTTACGTCCTTCTTCCTTTCTTCAAAAAATCTGAAAGCACTATGAAAAGATCGCGCGTATTTGATGCTGATGGCGTCCGGCGAAAACAGCGCAAGACCACAGAACGCTAGAGATGGACCCCCGTCCTGGGTCTGCCTTTCGGGGTGAACGCAAGACCACAAACGGCGTCACACAAAAAACATCATGGGAGGAAAGAAAGCTAGGAAAAAACATCGCTGTTTTAAAATATCGTAGTATAAAACATCGTTGTCGACACTTAAGTGTTTCAGAAACATCGCAATTTTAAAATATCGTCGTAAAAAATATCATGGTAAAAAGTAAAGCATCTACAACTTATCGCATGACGTTGAAGTCGCAGTTTCAGTGACCTGCTCACTGGATTTGAAATTTCTTCCCCACTAAAAATTATAAAAGATGAAAGTCTGATGATGCTAATTCTAGACGAGCGATTGTCAATCGGTGGTACGCGAAGAAAAAAATATTTTTATCTGTTTAATTTAAAAATTAAATACCTCAAAATCCTGTTTAAATTTTCTCAATAACAGCGCACATTTTGCGACATTATAACCAGCATACGCGAAGCATAACAACACTCTAACTGGGATCACAGGTAGCTTACTAAATCACAGACTGCTTGATCTAATAATGGTTGCTTTCGCCCATTGCTACATCCACGCCGTAATAGAGGTAAATTTCCGAAATGCCCTTGTAGAAGAAGGTCCTATCACTTGAAGAGGTTTGGTTTATGTGATTACGGCAAAGCCTCGAGAGCTATCTGCCTAAGGGGAGGGATGCCTTCGTGAAGGACTTTCTAAAGGAAACTGGCTCATATACACGATAAACATAGGAAAAACCACGAAAACATCCATGCACCGATCCTGTTCGCGAGATCCGAAACTGGGGCCAAACTACCAGTGTTCAGCCACTTTAACGCTCGGCCGCTGGTGGGACCTTAAAGAAATATTTTTATAAGTCTCGTGCTCATGCGGATCAGTCATGCAAGATCTAGCTAACCATTTGTTTATGACGTATGCTGTAATGCTTTACTAATCTTGAAATTTTGTATCTTTTATTAACGTTTTCAAACTCCGTAAAGTTTTAGACCATCCTCTAAAATTTTCTTAATTATTTTATTGCTGTTGAAAAACACTGAGAGCTTACCGCAAGACGAATCAAATACAGAAATTTATTCTATAACATTTTAATAGATTGAATACGTTAATTGACTGTCTTATTACTAGCATTTTGCGTTTATTTTATAATTAACAAACGCTTTAATATTTTCCCCATAAAGCCCTTGCAATTTATTTAATCAAAGTTTTCACCAAGCCAAAAAGCAAAAAGTGTAGCAGCGGAATGACGCATTTTATAAGTGATTGATTTTGAAAAATCTATCAGCGCTTAAATGGCATTCTTCCTCTAAAATAAAAGAAATGGAAAATATATTAAACTCTTTGTTAGGTCTCGGGAAATGATGGATTATTCTGTTGGACAGATTGCGCAGATTTTTTTTCCGTAACTTCCAAGAAGCTGTTCTGGCAATTGGGGACGACATGTTTAAGCGTGGGATGATGAAAATCTAACGAGCAAAGAATAAAAAAAGTAGCTTTTTCACGACGCCATGACACTAAAGGATGCAAAGTTGATTTATAAGGTGGAAAATAGGAAGGATTCGGGCGATGTTGCTCGAAATTAAACCGATGACATTTTTCTTGCTATTTATTGGTTCATATTTAGTGAATGGAATTTCAAAAAAGCGAATTCCTTTCGACAAAAAAGACCGTAATTTCATTTTTCATATTTCGACGGCTTTCAGTTAAACACAGTGTTTTTATGAATTTTGTTCTTAAATTTAGCATAATGGTATATACGCTTGGGTGTTTTAAGAAAAAGAAATACGTTATCTCCCTTTTTGTGGCTCCAGTAAATTGTTATAATAAATTAAATTTCTTAGAAGGAAAAATTGTTCTAAGCGAGAATAAAAAGTACGGTAAATGTTAGTTTGAATACGTCAAAAAAATAATAATGCAAGTAAAATAAACAGAACATCGCTGATTCTGATTTTAATCAAGCATTGGATTATTTCATTACGCCAAAGCCCACGAGGACTTTATTCCAGATTACACATTTTTATAAACTTCATATTCCAAACACTGACAAAGAATACTAGAAGTATAAAAGAAATAATCGCATCCCTTTCGTTCCTGCTGTCAGGATGATGTAAGTTCCATCAGGTATATTACGAAAAAAAAATACCTGAAAGGGTTCAGATTTTAAATTACGTTCAAAGGAGCTTTTTTAAACATTTTCTGTGTTACCTTTATTTATTAAATATTATGTTCTTCGCACTTAAACCATAAAATTCAGTTCAACAGTAATATCACAAAAGAATTTTAAAATGAGCATAGCTTTAGAATTTCCGATACACATTTCCGCGGGCTTTAGATAAAACTTTTTTGCTCCCGTAGAGTGTTGGCATTGCACGCTTTTAAATCGTTTGAGTTCGTTCATGAAAAATTCGTTAATGTTTTACAAAATATGAAATCACAATGAACAGTCAATTATACCCTGGACTGTAATACGCATACTTTCCTCTTAACTTTACTTGTTCATTACTTTTCGTTGCATTTTCATTTCTTCAGTTAAGCCCTATATTAAATCTTCAGGCTGCAAATCCTTTATTTAAATCTGTATGCCACAGTCTTTTTACGCTTATTACTCAGAATATTGTTTTAAATTTGTATAAGTATTGATGCTTTCATGATTTTGTTTTTTAGGCCAAAAGGGACAATTTCCCTGAAGGGCAATTAATTTCGTTTTGGCATTTTGCGTTGAAAACTATAAGCGGCGAATCACTTTTCAAATTGTTGCCACCAAATATTAGAGCCTTGTATTATACAGAGGCTGTTCGCACATTTTTTAGACGATATATATTGTATTCACAAAACTAAATGACATAAATCTCTTGTGTTTTAAATGTTATGTTTCACATCCCTTATTCTGAACTATCTTTCGACACCGCAATTTCCAGGATAATAATGCCTTTTGAAGTGTCAAAAGGGGTATTCTATCCCATTCCTCCCGAACAGCTTTCCAGAGTCCTGTTAGGGTTTTGGGACAATGCAGTTTTTAAAAGTCCGAAAGCACAAAACTCCATAGGTGACACATCGGGACATTTAGCAGGGATATCAGTGAAGGGTATGGCCTTGATACCAGTTTTTTTGTTCCATTTCTTTTAGAAAATTTACAGTGGATTTTGATGTGTGACTGCTAGGTTTGTCCCGATGGAGTCTCACAGATCGATGGCACTGTGGGTAAAGCGATGGTATTTATTGGCGATAAAATATGTTCCTGATAGTATTTGGAGTTAATTTTGACATTTGTTTTACACTTTCTTTATTTTTAACTTGCCATTATAAGAAAAACCAGCAACAATCATGAATCCCTTAGAAAAACTTTCTTTCGATTCTTTGAACCATGTGCTTAAATTTTTTTCATCTATTGTTACAATCGTTTCCCATTTTTGTTTGGATAAGTGTTTCTCATATAGAATTCTGCAGCGTGTCCTGCGTAGAGAGATATGCTTTGGAAGAAGACGATGCACATTGCGTTTTTCCGCTTTCTTAAGATTTAAATCAACGTTTATCATTTTGTTGATAGTGGACACCGAGCATTTTAATGATTTTGCAACTGTCCTTTGATTAGGGGGATTTTCTTTTAACATTAAACAATGCGCCTTTGCAATAGTCGAAGTTGTCCGTTTTTTCTTTGGCTACTTGTTTGGAATTTTTGTCCCACTTGAGACTCCAATTTGACGTTTTTTCCTTTCTTGTCGCTGATATTACCTATCGACGCTTTAGATATCACAAAACCATGACTCTCGCATCGTTTTTGGATAACGGAGTCTGCATATTTCTCTTCGGAAAGAGCGTAAATGTAGCCTTCGAACCACTGCTTTGTTAAATTCGCCATTTTGAATGAAAACAAAACTTTCAAGCCACAGACGATAATTTTGACTTTTAAAAACATAGTACAATTGCAATTACTTCTTTTGCAGCAAACGATTTTTAATACCGCTTACCAAAATCGTCTAAAAATGTGCGAACAGCCTCTGTATTTAAAGATATTAAATGGAGAATCGGCATGAATGTATGTATGTATGTTTCTCAGATTGTGATAAAACAACGGTACCAAGAGCTATCAAAATTTGAATAACGTAATCTTCCATAGAATATAGGAATATGGAAGCAAGCCTAAATTTAAAATTCGGAATTGGTTTTATTATCGATTTCATATTTTGTAACACTTCAACGAATTTTTGATTAGCAAACTCGACGATTTAAAAGTGAGCAATGGCAACACTGTACGGAAAAAAATATATATATCTCCAGCGCAGGACACTCTGTATCGAAAATTCTAATAAGATATGCTCATTTTAAAATTATTTTGCGATATTTCTGTTGTACTGAATTTTATGATTTGAGTACGTAGACCTTGATATTTAATAAGCAAAGGTAACACACAAAACGTTAAAAAACGATCATTTGGACGTAATTTAAAATCTGAAAACCTTCAGATTTTATAAAACTTTTTTTCCTTAATTTTTGTAGATCGTCTGTTATTTTTGTTTACTAATTTTTTATTTGAACGTTTTATTTAAAACTCTTATTGGGTATTTTTATTTAATTCATTTTGTGTCCACTTATATTTCTAAAGGGTTATTTCCTGTATCATTTTTGAGTTGCCACAAATTTATGAATATTGCGCTTATTCTTATTGCCTTACATCCTCCAATAATTCCTGTATCGTGTTCTAGATTTTGTAATTCTGAATCGATTTATTTTTAACTGTTAAAATAGCTGAATTACAGGAGATAATAACAGAAACTCTACTGATGGGTTACAATAACAATGTTCCTCACCAAGGTTGGCGGCATTGAGAAATTACGACGAGATTTGGCGATGGTTCTTGTTGCTTCAAATCCTCCAATAATACCTGAATCATTATAGATTCTGTAATCCTGAATCGATTTATTTTTAACTGTGAAAATTGCTGAATTAGAAGAGATAATAAAAGAAATTCCACCGACAGGTTATGATGACAATGTTTGTTACCAGGTGGCGACATTTGGCAATTATGCACCAAGTTTCCAAAAAAAAAAACATTTTTGAATGCCAAAGTGATTTTTCATGAAGCTTCCAGAAGCGTTTGTCCAGTCCTATATATGTTCATCATTTACGTTGGAATTTAAGTAAGGTACGTTTTCCACTTCACACTGGTCACCAATGAGCGTCTTTAATAATGAGCTTCTTTTCCTTTCAGTAATGAGCTTTCTTTCCTTGGTTGCTATATTAAAGTGAGCACTGTGCAATTTTTGTGACCTGAGATATTTTGTCTCGATTAGAGATAATTTGACATATCATAGTTATTTTTTGCGATCTGTAAATAGCTAATTACCTTGCTGTACGCTGTTAGATTTCTTTCAATAAAGTCTCAATTCCTTCCTACTCATCTGGCACAGTTTTTAACGCAGTTAATAGTATGCAACAATATGTAACTTTGTTCAAACTAAGCAAGAAGTTTTCAATAAATGATTTTCTACTAAAGTGAAAGGAAACATATAACTTCACTCAATGCAAAGAACTTCAAAAATCTTAAGAATAAGTAATTAGCTAAGAAATATGAAAAACTGAAATAAAATTACAAAAAATTTAAAAGCTTTCAGGCGTTTTCTGTGTTACCTTAATTTTTTCAATGTCATGTTCTTCGCACGTAAACCGTAAAATTCAATTTAACAGCAATATCTCAAAATAATTTTTAAATGAATATATATTTTGAATTCCCGATACACAGTCTCGCGCGTTGGAGATAATTTTTTTTTCGTACAGTGTTGTCATTCCTCGCTTTGGAATCGTTGAGTTTGTTAATAAAAATTCTTTAATGTCTGATAAAATATGAAATACATTCATGTCCATAAATTAAGGATAATGCAAAATCAGGCAAAGGAAGAGTTAGAAGCAAAAATAATTTGACTTATTTGTAAAGCTTATTTATTAAACAAAAGGTAAAGAGCAAAAAAGTTGCTATATGTTTGATATTATTAAAAAGATTAGCATTTTTTTCTCCCTGGAGCAAATTACAAAAAAAACCTATTTACAAAAAACCAATATTACATGGTTGGTATGATTGTTAATACATTGTATGTCTCCCAGAGGATGCAATACAGTCCGTACAACGCCTAGGAACGTTGAGTATCAAATTATCATTCTGATCTTGGGGGATATTACACCACTGAAAAAGCAATGCTCTCCGAATTTCCGGTGGACATGTAGGAGGAGGTTGACGGGCTGCAACTCGTCGGCCAAGCATGTCCCACGCGTGATCTACTGGACTTAAGTCAGGTGAGAATGCTGGCCAGTCCATACGAGCGATATCCTCCAATTGAAGACATTTGCTTACGATGTTTGCACGGTGAGGACGGGCGTTATCATCCATAAACACAAATTGTGCGCCCGTGGCGCCCCGAAACAAACGTACATGTTGTTCCAGAATGACGTCCCGAGAGATTTGGTTTGTCAATGTTCCAATTTGAACATGCAGGTCAGTTCTGGAACCCAGAATAACTCCACCTCAAACGAGCACTCCTGCACCAACGCAACGGTGTCGTTCAATGATGTTTTCTTCGTGGTAACGGGTACCTACAGCTCTCCATATGAAAGTTCGGCAAGAATCAGACTGCAAGCTAAACCTGGACTCGTCGGAAGACATCACACAAACCCACTGTTGCGGTGTCCACAATGCATGCTCTCTACTCCAGGCTAACCGCAGGCGACAGTGAGTTGCAGTAAGTGGAACGCATCTGACAGGTCTACGAGTCTATAGACCAATCTGCCCTAAGCGTCTGTACACGGTCTGCCTTGAAATTGTCGTACCAGTGGCTGAAGAGAGCTGACGAGACAGGTCTGAGACTGTGCTCCGTCTGTTTCTTTTGGCAGTAACTGCCAAATACCAGTCCTCATTCGGCGTTGTAACTCTGGGGCGACCTGTGCTGTAACGTCTACTGACATTACCATCATCTTGGAATCGTTACCAAAGCCTAGAGATGACACTCTGGGCAATTGCAAGTTCGTCTGATACTTCCAGTCGGGTACGCCCACATTCCAGACGCCCGATAATTCTACCACGTAAAAAATCATCCAAATTCATCAATTGTGTCATAACTATTCGGTTATTGCACTGAAATGCTTATAAAGCGCCTGATTTTTTTACTTCTTTGTCTGTATTCCTTATATATCACTCTCAGCATTGTGACGTACCATCGGTGTCATCTGGTTACTTTCTGAAATTTGCATATGATTCTTGAAGATGTTTGTAGTGATTTTAGAGGTGATATATTTATTTTAGAGTTTGATTTCCGCGTGACTACGAATTATCCTTAATTTATGGACACTACCGTTATTTTATCGCAATGTGAGACACATACACTCACGTTTGTGAAAATTGCAACACCATGAAGGACTTACGCGAGTGTGACGTCAGCTCGCGATGATAGACACCTGGTCCGCATGGCGCGGACGGACCGTACAGCTTCCTCTAGACAATTGGCAGCACTGTGGTCAATAGCTACAGGTGTTTTATTGTGTGCTTCATCAATTCGTTGACGTCTGCTGCAGTGTGGACTGCGCGCACGGACTCCTTTATACAGGATCCCCCTAACGCACGACCATCGCCGCCTGCGGCTACAATGGGCCAATCAGCATAGAGACTGGCGTGCTGATTGGCAGCATGTCGTGTTTTCTGACGAATCCCGCTTTAATTTGTGGTACCATGATGGCCGCATTCGTGTCAGACGCTATGCCGGTGAACGCCACCTTCCGGAGTGCATTATCGAACGCCACAGTGGACGAACACCCGGAGTTATGGTCTGGGGCGCCATAGCATATCATAGACGATCTCAATTGCTACGAATTGTGGGCAATCTGAACAGCAACCGGTATATCCGTGAAGTTCTACAGCCCGAAGCTGTTCCCTTCCTTCAAAGCTTGCCAGGCGCTGTATTTCAACAGGACAATGCCCGCCCTCATACTGCTCGGATTGTTAAATCCTTCTTTGCAGCGCAGCAGGTACAGCTTCTTCCTTGGCCTGCGTGTTCCCCGGATATGTCGCCAATTGAACATGTGTGGGATGTCATTGGTCGGCGTCTTGCTCGTGATCCTCGTCCTGTTGCGTCTGCAGACGAACTTTGGGTACGCGTACAAACGATATGGAATGCTCTTCCTCAGTCAGACATTCAAACTTTGTTTGACTCCATGCCACGTCGTGTAGCAGCACTTATTGCGGCGCGTGGTGGCCACACAAAATACTGATTCTGTTCTCTTGTTCTTGTTTGTTTGCTTTGAACATTTAATCATTTATTTGTACCATTACCACTCAACTGTGTATTAAATTGCATTCAATTATGACGATTCCTTCTTGGTGTTGCAATTTTCACAAACGTGAGTGTATATACATTTATGCAGATTCTTCATTATTTAATTTCTTAAAATATAATACAGGGCTGTAATATTTGGTGGCGAAGCAACAGCTTGGAAAGTGAATGAATATAGAAAGTGAAACGACGCACAATGCCTAAACGAAATTAATAGCTTTTCTGGGCTAACTCCCTTTGGGCTGATAACTTGTTCTTGAAATGCTTACATTGATTGAATTCTCAACTGCCTTGCACTATTAAAGCTTTAATCCCATAGCAAACATTTCGGGATCGGGGATTATATTTTCACACTAAAATGAAGTTATCTGGCATAGTTATTAATGCAGTTAATAGCATGTAACAATATGTAACTTTGTTTAAACTAAGCAACAAGTTTTCAACAAAATGCTGTTCTACTGAAGTGAAATAAAACACATATCTTCATTTAATGCAAAGAACTTCAAAAATCGTTAAGAATAAGCAATTAGATAAGAAAGAATGAAAAACTGAAATAAAATTTTTTAAAAAAAATTTTGTTTAATATGAAAGCTTTTAGATTTTACATTATGTCCGAAGAGGCGTTTTCTGTGTTACCTTTATTATTGACTGTCATCTTCTCCGCGCTTAAACCATTAATTCAATTCAACTGCAATATCGCAAAATAATTTTAAAATGAGCATATCTTTAAACTTTCCGATACACAGTCTCGCGCGCTGGAGATAATTAATTTTTTTTTCCGTACAGTGTTGTCATTCCTTGCTTTGTAATCTTTGAGTTTGTTAATCAAAAATTCTTTAATGTCTGACAAAATATGAAATAGATAATAAAATGATTTCCAAATTAGGGCTTTCCAGTTCCTAATAGTCGGTGGGGGACTGCGTTTTTCAAAACTGGATAGCTCTAAGTACCGTTGTTTATCACAATGCGAGAAACATACATACATTTATACAGATACTTCATTATTTAATTTATTTAAATATAATAAGGGATTGTAATATTTGGTGGCAACAGTTTGAAAAGTGAATCAAAGTAGAGAGTTAATCGATGCAAAATGCCAAAACGAAATTAATATCCCTTCCAGGCTAATTAATGCCCTATGGGCTAATAACTTGTTCTTGAAATGCTTACATTGACTGAATTCTCAACTGCCTTGCACTATTAAATCTTTAATTCCATAACAAATGTTTCAGGATTTGAGATTATATTTTCAAACTAAAATGAAGTTAATTTAGAAGTCAAACAGGTGGAAACAGGTTGAAGTTTCAGGATTTGTTCGGCGTGTCATTGTATCTTAATTAAAATGAAGTTGTTTTTAAGGTTGTATTCAATTTAATATTTTAAATAATACGGGAATGCAAATTGTATTCTATTAGTTTAAGTGAGTTAAAATTTAATTATTTAAAAACAAATAATCATGTCTCTGTAGTGGGCACGTAAAATAAGTTTTTACGTTTGCTTGAAACAATTTATAATTCTTAGTATTATATCTTTAATTGCTCAATGCGCTAATTTACAGCTTTATTATTGGAATTAATTAGCGAATTATTTATCAGGTTAACTAATGTATAAATTCAAACTAATTAATTTACTAGACTAAATGTTTGATATGGTACTGAGCCGTCAAACGTTTATGACAGTATATTGTGAGGCAAATACGTGTAAAATAATCGAAACATTTTATTTTATATTATACACTAGTGGATAACATCTAAGGACGGGTGGTAGTAGCAGTGACAGAAACCACAAAATGGAAGACAGAAAATGTGGAAGTTAGCGTAAGGGGGGGATACAGTAAGACGTGTTATACATAAGCAAATTTTGGGTTGCCGAAGTTGTTCGTCTCGTGATAGCGCTGATAAGAGACAGAAAGGATTTCACGAGTATTGCCCGTTGTTGTTCGAAAAGAAAATTTATGGGAAAAGAATTAATTCACGAACTTGCAGTTTTCGATATGTCTTCCCGACATCACTTATATGATTTTACGCGTAGCGGTATTATTGCCAAGATTGAAGGACGTCAAAAAATAACAGATGTTGCTAGGAATTTCGACGACTGCCGCAGTGCTATTTCAAGGCTTTGGAAATATTTTCAAACAAATGGAATGTATAGCAAACGTCACGGGGAAGGTCGTACGATGCCAGTAGAAGATACGTACACAGCGCACCCACACAAAAAAGGGACAGTTCTATATCTCCCGTTCTACTGGGCAGATTGACGAAATTCAACTTGCGTTTTTCATGTCTCGAAAGCACGACGTAAAATATGTATTAGATTTATATATAGCATTGTTCTAATATAGGTATTTTGACACAAAATCGGACCTTTTTCTGATATGACATGCCAATTTTGTTTTCCATATTTTGATTCTACGACTCAAATTATGAAAATCTGCCAAGTTTTGTAAAAATCGCACTAGTCGTTTTTGAAAAATTAGCTCTCAAACTTTTAGCTCCTCAGTGCTAATTGAATTTGGTATATAATTATTAATATCTTTTTTTATTAAAGTTTATGGATTCTTCCTTTCATATCTCGAAATTTAGGTTCATTCCAAATAAATTCGCAATTTTTTTGTGATTTATTTTAAAAATTTATATTTTTAAATAACTTTTATAAATTTTTCGAAATAATTTTATAAATTTTTCGATTAGAAATTTTTATTCAAACTTTCTTAAGCTATACGTGAATTTACATTTTTTGGCACGTTTTGAAATTTGGCGTATTTATTATAAGCGATAATAACGAAAATATGCTTTACGCACTCTGAAAAAATTATTTGGAAATACGAACGATGACCCTTTTTCCGCTCGTGGACAATGAAAAAAAGGAAACGAAAATTGCAAAGTTTGCTATAAAAAGGTTGCTATAAATTTAGAAAATCGCCAAGTAAATTATTCTTGGCGCAACCTGAAAAAACTTCCGCCAAGATAAATTTTTAAATTTCTCCATAAATGTTTCTTTAAAAATTACAAAATTTAACACCTAGGCATAATTTGAGTCGTAGAATCGAAATATGGAAAATAATTGGTACATTATTTTAGAAAAAGTCCGATTTTATGTCAAAATACCTGTATTATAACAATGCTACATATATATCTAATATATATCCTAAGTCGTACTTTCAAGATATGAAAAACGCAATTTGAATTTCGTCTATCGGCTAAGTAGAACGGGAGATATAGAACTGTTCCATTTTTCCCCTCGCAGTGTACATAGTGCTATCGACAAAAGGGAACCAGCGCAGCGCAGCTACTGCGGTGGCAAATTAGTTTCTTGCCGCTACTGGCAAGCGAATCCCGCAAAAATCTCTAGCCAGACGTTTGCAGCAAGGAGGACTACATGCCTGCCGTCCTGTTGAGCGAATTCCATTATCTAGACTTCACCATTCCGCTCGCTTGCAACAGTGTCGTCACCATCGCAATTGGAGGAAAGATCACTGGTCTTGTGTATGTGTTCTCAGATGAGAGTAGGTTTCTAGAAGGCAGTTGATCTGGCCGACATTGGATTTTAGAAGCCAGTTGATCTGGCGTAAGAGTGCTACTTTCATATAGTTCGGCAAACATACAGGACAGTAACAAATATCCTACATGTAGCGTCCTAGTATGGACTGGGATCATGATCGACGTCTGTACGTCACTCTGTGTGCTTCCATTTGGGACTATCACTGGCCATCGATACATTAATCACATTCTGCTGCCTCATGTCCTTTGGTACTGTCGGTTAAAAATTTGTCTTCATGGACGACAACGCAACATGGCATCGAACAGTCGCTGTCCAGGAGTGTGTAGAGAGCAAGGATGTTCAATGCCTCCTATACCCAGCACGATTTCCAGACATAAATCCCAATGAAAATGTTTGGGCTGCTTTCGAGAAGAGTCTTGCAGCTCGACAATGCCCTCCAATAAACAATGGCATCCTCATCCGTGCACTGACGGAGTAAGGAGACAAATTACTCCAACAGCAGTTGGATTACGCGTTCCGCTTCATGGTGGTCATATCCCGTATGGACATCTTACGCCAGAACGCCTGCGGACGGTAATAATTTTGAATGCCTTCTGGATTTCAGACCATAATAAATTATCTTTATTGTTATGTCTGGCATTATTTTATTTCACTTGGCATCCAACCACACTTTGTGTGGCCGTTTGTGATCTGTCTTTAACAATTGTACAGCAGTGTATTTCTAATTTTAAATTAATTACTTTTATATTTAAATGCTCTTAAAATTTCAATTTATACCAAATAATGAGGAAAACAATGTACAGTATTCTAGAGAAATTCGGTTGAGGTGGAAAGAAACAAAGCCGATTTCTTACTAAATATAAAGAAAAATATTTTCTGCTACCTGTCTTAAGAGGTTTCTTTTTTCCTTTTTTTCTTTTCTTTTTCGAACATTTATTTTTTTGTCAATACCAACCTTCAGATTTTATCAGATATTATCGAAAATCAGAAGCGAAATGTCAAACTTAGTGACGTCCTTACTTTTTTGTTATCTTTCTGAAGAAAAATCGTTACCATTATTTTTGCTTTGAGAACTTTTAATTTTTGTTAAAGTTCAAAAGCAGTGTTGCTATATTTCGTTAAGGAAGTGCACTTAGATTTGAATTAAGGAAACGTTTTGTTGGAGCTACCAATAAATGTAACTTTCTGTCAATTTTGCGTCTTGCTACTGTAAATTATGCAAACTACTCTCTTCCAGAAAGTTTCTTGGGGTCACGTAACTTCTTAAACGTTATAAAATATCGTTGATTTAAGCTATATTTGCCATATATTACAAATCTGACTGCAAAATTTATTTCCAAGGCCGACAGATATTAGCAGGCTATATGCCAGGATCTTTCTGAGGAATTTGCAAGCTTGCCGTGACACTGTTTTCAAAATTCACTGCACAGTAACGTAATCAACTAATCAAATATAATACAAATTTAAAATATTATCAGTCTCCGAAACAGGATAGGTGTTATTGACTCTGATTACTGTACCCAGTTGACAACTGAGAGCAGGATCCGGACACCTGAGCGGCTTACACAGACTAGTCGGGTATTGTCCGAATGCCGAAACTGCCTAGAACAACTCCCTAAAACATAAAGGTTGAATACTGCCATACAAGGCATACAAGGGCTGGTTGCATCGTACATAAAAACCTTTGTTGATACTTGTTCACATACATGAGACTAAGGATAATTGATACACGTAGTAGATAAACCTACAGGATACATAATCATACAACTGAATTGCTCCGTGCCTACATACGATTACTGATACTGATTCATAATACAAAAGCTTACATGACATATCATCATTCTACTGGAATTGTCCTGTACCATATGTACAGTTACTGTCTTACACAATTTCTGAGTTGGATACAAATGCTGAATTGTACACATCAAGCTTAGTGTGTTGTGATTACCGTACCCAAGAGGTCAGGTACGAATCCTCGAGAAGACACGGTTGTTTGTAAATGTCTGATGTCTTTGTGACACGGAAGCGCTCTAAATGTATGGCGAGCCAAAAGTCCTCTCGTGTTTGGTGGGGGAGGAACAGGGGTGGGGGAACCTTGGGCCCACTCTTCGGAGTGTTTTTTTCCCAAAATTAGGGTGCAAGAGAACTCGAATCCAGGATCGCGAAGACTCGAATCCTGGACCGTACTGTCACCATGCAGCGTCACTAGGTTATTTTTTGAAGCAGGAGGCAAAGGGTGAGGTGTTTGAAAGAAATCGCAATTCAGAATGATTTAGTTTCGATTTCGAAATCATTTGATTAGCTACGTTGAAAAAAGTATATCTGACTGACTGAATTACGGTTTTAAAAATCATTTACGTCACCAGCGCATCAGCGTTATATAAAATGCATTTGATGGCCATTAATTTTTAAATGACACGGTTTAGAGAGGTTTATTATAAGCAATTACTATTTTTAGAAGGAAAGAGAAAATGCATAAACTGAAATAACTAGATATAAAACTATTGTCAGTTAAAGTTTGTAGAGTCATTAAGTTATTTTGAAGTAGGAGACGTGAAAAATGAGCAGTGCCCTCGCGAAGACTCGAATCCTGGACCTCTGGAATGCGCGTTGAGTATGCTACTGTTACACCGCGAAAGTATGCGGAAAATAGGGAGAAAACTCTTATATATACTCCCCCTTTTTAAAGGGTAGCTGGGGACGAGGGGAGCCATTCACTAAATACAGGTGGTGACGAATAATCCTCCACCACCTTTAATTCGGGCGCTTCTTGTAGAGTCATTAGGTTTTTTTGAGGCAGGCAACGTAAAAAATGTACACTGCCTTCTCCGAAACTCAAACCTTGGACCTCTCGAATACGCATCGATTATGCTAACGTTACACTACGAATGCATACTGGAATTAGGGAGAAAATAATTTACAGCCTATATGTTATCTAAGGCTGTTGCCAAAGACAGGCGCAAATTTGTACTCCTTGCCCCGATAAATTTCGTGTGCGGATTGTAATGAGGTCAAACAAAGTGAGATAAGTCACAATGGCATCAAAATAGTGCCAAACATAAAGAAAGTATGCAAAAAGCTGCAGTAAATTTAAGATGCCAAACTAATGAAAACTAAATAAAATACATCAATATAAAATCAAAATGCCAAAAAAAATAGAAATTGAATGAATATTTACATAAATTTTATCTTTCAAAATTTCGCTAATTTCTGTTAAAGATCTACGAAAACGTTTAGAATATTGAAAATATTTAAAACTATTAAAATGTCTAACATATTTTTCAAATTTCGAATTCCCTCTGAAAGTCTATCAAATATCAAGCTTTAATCGTTTTAACTCCCATAATACCCAGCAGTTCCACAGTTTA
>KK118893.1:182577-215783 GCA_000611955.2 Stegodyphus mimosarum
AGCCAATAACATCGCGGACGAAAACGTCGCAGAGAAAACAACACAAGGCAAAAAAGTCGTGGTACAAAACTTCGTGGGAAAAAAGAACGCAACGAGAAAATATCACAGTTCTAAAACATCGTGGTCGAAAATAAAGCAGTTCAAGAACTTCGCAGTTTAAAAACATTGTCGTCCAAACTATAGCGGTAAAAAACAAAGTACCTACAAATCACTGCATGACGAAAACAACGCACACATGAGTTTTCACGTTTTAAAAGCTGCAATTGTATATTCGCATAACGATTCGGGTACGCAAGACGGAAAGAGGGATATTTCTACTTCTGTATTTCATATTTTTGAATGAACTAACAGAATTTTGCTGAAGATTAAGAATGAAACTTAAACATTTAAAAATTGAAAATGAATAGGAAATTAATGCGACTTCTAGCACTTAATAGAATTTTAAATTTACATAGTTAATTAACAAAGGTCATTAATAAATCAATCTTTTTTTTGTTGTAAATTTTTACTGGTAATTTTTCATGAAAAATACAGTCTAAAAATGTTTAGCAAAAGGAAGATAAATGACTCTATGAAGTTAATTTACTATGTAAATTTAAAATTCTATTTAGTGTTATAAATTGCATTAATTGTATACTCATTTTCAATTTTTAGATGCTTAAATTTTCTTCTTTTTCAGTAAAATTCTATTAGTTTATTCACATATACGAAATTTAGAAGTAAAAATACCCTCTTTCCGCTCTTGCGCTCCCACATCATTAAGCGAATATGCAATTACAACTTTTAAAACCTGAAAGCTCAAGAGTGCGATGTTATCATCATGCAATGATTTGTAGGTGCTTTGTTTTTTACCACTATAGTTTCGACGACAATGTTTTTAAACTGCGAATTTCTTGAACCGCTTTATTTTCGACCACGATATTTTGTACCACGACGTTTTCTCCTTGCGTTGTTTTCTCAGCGATGTTTCTGACGGCCACCTTTTGAGGGGATATGTCTTCTAAAGTAAGCATCCCTTTAAGTTTAATTGTGTTCTTAGTGAGAAACTTTAATTTTAAAGATTATTTGCTATTTACATTTTTTTAATTGTGACTTATCATTTGGATCTAGCAAATAATTTGATGATTACTTGGAAGTAAGATGAAACACTATCTCTTAATTTAGTTGTTGTTAATTGATGGTAGATTGGTTTATCCGCTTGTTTAGTCGATTAATCTGCGTTCAGTGACAATAGCTTCTTTTTCAATGCTTAAAATGTTTACTTTTGAGTTTGCTATTTTTGAAATTAAAGATTTTTCTTAGCAGATTTTTATGTTTTTAAAGCAAGGAGGTCTGGAAAATACTAATTAAAACACTAACTGAATTTTTTCATTCATTGTTTTAAATTTCTGATTCTTGGAGATGGTATATGCAAAGTTTTCTTATTATAAATTATTGCGAATTATTTTCCAGCTTAACAGCAAGCCATTGGCTTTTTAATTTAATTTAATTTAATTTAGAATTTAAAATATAAAAAATACGAGGGCTTTGCTCTATGCAAACAGGCAAACTTTAATAAACTTTTCGGAATTTCAAGACCTTCCCCTAGACCAGTACTTTCCAGATATCTTTGGCCTGTTATGTAACCGTTAATATAAATAGCTCTACGTTCTATTTTTCGTTATATTGCTTTCTGCTATTCCGTGCTACACAAAAACTTTATTAAAAAATATCTATGACGCCGAGGTCCTAAATTTAGTAGCATTACTATTTTAATCATTATTGAATATGCGTTCTTCGTCTAAGGAAAAAAGAGCTGTGATTTTAATCGAATAAAGATGCGGAGTTTCTAAAGTTAAATTTGTCTGTCTTCACTTCTGCTTGCTTCCACTCGCAACGAAAACATCCGAACTCTCGACTGGAAATATCTCATATATATATGAGATATATCGTAAATATATTGTTGCGAAAAATTCGGCGGTTGCGCCTGTATGTAAGCTTTCCGGCATAGCACTAGGGTTGCCATAAAATAGTATATGGTAGGGTTGCCAGATTGGCGACTTTATCGCCCATTTGGCGACCCAACTGGCGATATCCCATGGTCCAATCGGGAAGCTTCTAGAATAATTTCCTGTCGAGATATTTCTCGAAACGTGTGGAAATTTAAGAAAAGCTATTTAAACCCTTGCGTTTCTGAGAGCAGTTAGTTGCGCAGTTAGTTGTGAAGAGTGTGATTAAGTGTGAGGTTGTGAGAATAGCTGCTCACTGTGAGTGCTAAGCTACGCGAGAGTTTTGTGAACGGAAAGAGATCGAGATAGTGCTTCGCCGTGAAGCTACTTTTACAGTATAGCTTGACAGTGTATTGGTGATTGTTCCACGGTGTTTATTATAAGTTTAGTGTTGCCGTGAAGCTAACTTTACAGTTACAGCCTGAAGCTGTGTTGCTGATTGTTTCAGCGTATTTATTGTAGATTTTCGACGCCTTTAAAGGTGATTTTGGAACTGTGCTGTAAATAGTGATTCCTGTAAATAAATTGTGCTTTTTATTGTTCTGCATCGTGTTTTCATCAGATACTCTCAAATCCACGAACCCGTAAAACGCAACAATATATATATATAATAAACTTAAAGCATCTTTAAAATTTAAAGTAAATTTGAGGTCGAAGCAAGGCGATTCCTCAACAATAGTAATAATTGCATCCTTATAAAGGGGTTGAACATAACATCAAAACATTTCAAAATAAAAATGATCATAGTAGAAAATTAAAAATGTAAAAGGGGAAAGATATAAAAGATAATAAAAATTAATCGTCCTTTATTGAAACTTTAATTTAGAACTCGTCAAGGGCACATGAATTAAAGCTTCATAAAAGTTGATTAATACGCTTTGAAAACGTGTTTCGTTCTCCCGGTAAATTTGTAATTGCATAAAAACTTATATAAAAATAAAAAAATTGAATCACAAATGTACCAGATCATTGTACCAGGATTTTCCCTACACGTCTTCGAAACACTTGGAAAACAGAATAAAACATAAATTGCTTGAAACTGACTACAAAAAAAAATTACGTATTGTAAAATGACCATTCGAAAAAACCAATATTGGTCTAATAAAAACCTTATATGCAAAAAGTCCGAAATTCAAATTCAGATATAAGCATAGATCGCAATATAAGTATACTTTAAACCAGTGATTCTCAACCACTCTGCATCAGCAGTTTTGTTTTCCTCCAAATTCTTAAAGTGTGCCTCAAAATTTTAGACGTGTATATAGTAAAAATTATTATGCGTTTAATCCTAATATGCGGTACACGTAAGAATTGGCGAAATTCGGGTTTTAAGACATTAATAAGCGCGCCAAATGTGGTATCCAAGCCGATTTTGGTGCTCTGGAGGAGAGCGAAATTCAAAGCATTTTTGCGCATGTTCAGCGTATAATTTAAAATGAGAAGTTTTGATTGGTCCAGATTGGAGCTTAGCTTACTTATCAACCATTTTTGTTATTTTTAATAGCATAAATTCAAGTATGCAAGGGCCTAAAGAAAATGTATTAAACTTAATGGATAAACTGGTGGAATTCCAAAAACAAATAACTTAATGGAAGAATAAAGCTCAAGAAGGCAATTCGAAAAAGTTTGAGTCAATTCAAACAGATTTTAATATAACTAATCATAAAGTTGTTTTTAACCACTTGACACCATTAGACGAGAGAATTATTCATTATTTTCTAAATTTGGGTATAAAAATTTTTGATGAGGTCCTTAATCCATTTGTGATAATGAATAATTCTGTATTTGAATTAACTTAATGAAATGAAGAAGAAGAACTTATTTCGCCTTCTAATAATCGAGATTTAGTTTTAAAATATTCGGAAGAATCAATAAATTCATTCTAGATTAGCATTAGACGCGATTATTACATGATGGCTAAAAAAGGTTTAAAAATATTATTACCATTTTTTAGATCTTATATTTTTGTGAATTCAGATTTCCAGTATTAACCAACATATAAAAAAGATCGAGACTGTTAAATGTAGAAGAGGATATGAAAATAGCATTGTCATTTTTTACGACGCAATATAAATGAAATTATAAAAAAAAATCCAGCTCAAATTTCTCATTTAAAGTATTCTTATTATTAACTTGTAATTAATCCCTTAATAAACGTACTGCTGTTTTTGTAGTACATATTATTTTATTTTACATTCAAAATTATTATCATAAATTATTTTACACAGTGTATTATAGGTGAGTAAACAACTTTTAAACTTATCTTTTTCTTTGTGTGCCGCCAAATTTCGAAATCGTTAAAAGTGTGCCGCGGCAGAAAAAGTTTGAGAATCACTGCTTTAAACCAAATAGGCATGTTTTTCAACGAGTCCAGGTTTAACTTGCAGTCTGATTCTCACTGGACTTTCATATGGAGAGCTCCAGGTACCCGTTACCACCAAGAAAACATCATTGAACGACACCGTTACGGTGGTGCAGGAGTGCTCGTTTGGTGTGCAATTATTCTCGGTTCCAGAACTGACCTGCATGTTCAAATTGGAACCATGACAAGCCAAATCTATCGGGACGTCATTCTGGAACAACATGTACGTTTGTTTCGGGGCGCCATGGGCGCACGATTTGTGTCTATGGATGGCAACGCCCGTCCTCACCATGCAAACATCGTAAGCGAATGCGTTCAATCGGAGGATATCACCCGTATGGACTGGTCAGCATTCTCAGCGGACTCGAATCCAGTAGAGCACGTGTGGGACATGCTTGGCCGACGAGTTGCAGCCCATCAACCTCCTCCTACGTGTCTACGGGAACTTCGGAGAGCATTGTTTTTTCAGTGGTGTAATATCCCCCAAGATCAGATCGATAATTTGATATTCAGCATGCCTAGGCGTTGTACGGACTGTATTGCATCGTCTGGGAGACATACAGTATACTAAGAATCATACCAACCATGTAATATTGGTTTTTTGTAAATAGGTTGTTTTTTGTAATTTGCTCCAGGGTGAAAAAAGTGCTAATTTTTTTAATCAAACATATAATTAATTAAACATATATTTAATAATCAAACATATAGCATCTTTTTTTGCTCTTTACCTTTTGTTTAATAAATAAGCTTTACAAATAAGTCAAATTTGTTTTGCTTCTAACTCTTTCTTTGCCTGATCCTTAATTTATGGATATGAGTGTAAATTTTCTACCTACAGAATCTGGATTATACAAAATAATGCAAATATATATATATAAGGAATATTAAAAAAATGTAGCACATTATTTTAAGCATTTTCAATACAATTTTTGCAAATTCTCTTGACACATTCAATACATTTCGGATTCTTGCAGCTGAAACATGGGCAGTTTTTCTTCTCAGTCTAGGGATAAAAGAGAGCATGTTTTACACTTTTTAAGGGTATGTGTTACATCTGGGTTGGATTAGGTTCTACTGGAAACTCCTAGCACTCTCTGAATGCACATTTTTATTTCTGAGTTCACAGTCAGCTTTTGAAGAGTTCATTCCTTATGTGGTTTCACTAATTCTGAAAAAAATTCCATCAACATTTTTTTTTTTCGAATTTGGCACTATCTCTTAAAATAACAGCTGCTAAATGACTCAAGTGGTAATAAACCATCCCCCCTCATGCGAGAAAAAAGTAACGTAAACCCAGAGGTGAGGTCTATATGACCGCGGCCCAATTTTAAAAATTGTTAAAAAAAATTAGTGTATAGAGTTTAATAAAAATTTAGGAATAATTATATTTTTATATTTTATGTCAACCTGAAAGTACTGAAAAGGAGAAGAATGACAGGAAGAGTGTTGTCGAGGTCATACAGACCCCAACCTCTGTGTTTAAGGGTTAAAATTTCGGAGAGTTGGAAAATTTTTAGGGAATCTTCTCTTCGCAATTTCAGATGCAGCAGCGCTAGTTGACGAAATAAAAAGACCTCGTGGTCTGTTATCACGCCCAACAATTATCTCTTTCGGTTCCTCGGAGAGCGGAACTGGAATTGGACGTTGAACAAAGCCGAGTAAACATTGCCCTGGACTTGGTAAAAGAATCGCAACACCCTCGGAATGGGTTGGCGGTGCAATTTCCTTTCTGGGACGGCATTATTTCCGCCCCGACACTCGGATGTCCATGCAGATTGCCCTTTTCCCAACATCGACGGGGTATCACGTGGTCTCTTGTTTGCCAGGGTTGTTCTCCGTGTAAACATTGCTCAATCTTTTATGGATGTGTCGGACACAAGGTAAAGACCTGCGATGGATTTTATTCCATCGCAAATCGATATTCCTAGTAAAATCCCGCAGGATTCGCTTACAATCTAAGCGCTGTATCTGAACAAGAATAATCATGATAAATCATAAAAGCAGTGAAACAAAATTTAAAAAAAATCTGGAAGATTTCAGATTTTAAATTACGTCTAAAGGAACGTTTTTTGTGTTAGCTTTATTTATTAAATATCATGCTCTTCGCATTTAAACCATAAAATTCAGTTCAACAGCAGTGTCGCAAAATAATTTTAAAATGAGTATATCTTTAGAATTTCCGATACGCAGTTCCGCGCGCTTTAGATAAAAAGGTTTTTTTTTTCCATATAATGTTGATATTGCTCTTTGAAATCGTTTCAGTTTGTTCATCAAAAATTCGTTAAAGATATAGACTCTACAAGTTAACTTGTAAACTAATATTGTATTTACTTTAGAAACTGACAACATTCATGCCCTAAAGCGAGACAGCTTGTTGTTATTATTATTATTCCAAAGGGGTAATTTGCCCAGAAAGACTATTAATTCCGTTTTGGCATTTTGCGTTGGTTCACTACGAAACAACATTTCAGTTTTCAAATTGTTTCATCCAAATATTAGAACCTTGCATTGTATTTAAAACAATTAAATAATGAGAATCTGCATGAATGTATTTTTTGTGTGCGTATGGGTAGCTAACTAAACAACTACACTTCACTTAAAACAACTATAACTGAGCTGAGATGTTTTAATCCGGTTTTTAGAAGCTTTTTAATCACCACGAGAATATTCTGGTGAAATCTATTTTCTCGATTTACCTGGATGGCATAAAGAATTACGAGATATCTATTTATTAAAAATTAAAATGCACGTGCTTTTGTAGTTTTACTTTTCCGGCGTAGCTTTTCCTTAAATTTCGTCACGCGCTGCATTGCAAAATAAAACAATTTTAATTACAACTCTATTAAAAATAGCAAATTAAATACAAATCCGTAACGGTATGTTTGTTTCTCGCACTTTGAAAAACCAATACTACCTGGAGCCATCAAATTTTGAATAACGCTGTCCTCCACTCGAATATTGACATATGGAAGCCCGAATATGGAATTTGTTTTATCCATTTCACATTTTGTAAACGTTTAGTGAATGTTTGAGTAACAAACTCAACGATTTCAAAGCGAGTAATGTGAACACTGTCGGAGAAAAACATTTTTGTCTCCATCGCGTGAGACTGTATATCAGAAATTCTAAAAATATGCTGTTTTTAAATATTTTATGATATTGCTGTTGAATTGAATTTTATGTGGTTTAAGTGTGAAGAGCACGGTATTTAATAAATAAAGGTAAGACACGAAACGTTAAAAAAAGACCCTTTTGGGTGTAATATAAAATCTGGAAGCTTTTAGATTTTTTATCTTTTCATTTTATATCATTGTGTATTTAATGATTTTTTTTGTATTTAGAAAACGTTCATGTGATAAAAGTCCGCAGACTATTATAATACTGAACACGCCTTTTATGACCTCGAGAGATTAAAATTCGAAAATTACAAGGAATAAAAATCTGAAGTACTGGAATAAATAAAATTAAAACAAAATACGTGAATTTAATGGCGTATGTAAGCAAATTTAAAAAAATAAAGTTGAAAGGATTCAGATTTAACTTCACCCTAAGTAGTTCCTTTAAATTTTAATATGATTTATCAGTATAGATTGTCAGGACTTAGTGTTCGGTTTATATTCTTGGCAAACATCTTCGTGAACAGCTTAAAGTCCTGATCTTGAACAGGGAGCTGAATGCAGCTATGTTCTGTGATTGAGTTGGAGAATAACTGCACTTGAAAGGGATTAAATCCTCTTTTATTAAATCAATATTATTTATAAACCACTTCCCAACTCGGGAGGGATACAGAAAGTAAAAGACCACACTTGGGTCTAAAATGAACAATCAGATAAATTTAAACTAAAGCTAAATAGAAATTAAATTAATCTTTGCTCACAGAGCTATACGGGAGGTTGGCCTCTAACTAAATGGTACGTAGCAAGATTTACTAATACTAACGTACTTGGATTTATTTCAATAAGCAATCACGTAAAAGCACTATGGCTTAGAATTTAAATGCTAGCTGGTCAGGCGAACGTCGAATAGAGTGACCGTGATCTGAGACTAAAAGCTCTCTCACTCTGAGAGGTTTCTACCTCTTGCTTAAATAGGCGTTGGCTCCACTTCAAATTAGCATAAAACTAAAAACGCGCGCTTCTTCTAACGGGAAGTTGAAAATGAGAAGAGATAGAAAGATTTAAATTAAAATAAAACTTTGATAGTTTAACTAAAATCTTACAAGATTATCGAGATATTATATAGGTGGAATATCGAAACTTCGTACAGGATATATGTATGCATTTAGACTAAATGGGAACGTTATATATCTACTGTACGTAAAATAGTGAAAAAATATGTTACGTAATTCTATGAAAATATTTAATGTTTTTAGTTATTTATATCATGAATTAAACACATTTTTGTTTAAATATTTTTAAAAATCATTAATTTAAATATTCAAAAAATAAATATTAATATTAGTATTAAAAAATTAATTTAAATTTATTTCTATTTGTTTTAATTTAAAAAAAACAACGTTTCTAAGAACTGTCTAACCTAACTAATATTTTAAATGCGAATGTGTGTTTGTTTGTGTATTTGTTTGTTTGTTTCGCGTTCACGCCTTAATTACTTAACCGATCATCATGAACTTTTCAAGAAATATTTTTTATATATTAGACAAAGGCTATAAAATGTAACTTATCTATTGAAACTTAAACTATACAATAGGTTTTATAGCTTAAAATGATTGCCGTTGTATGAACATTAAATGTTGAAAGTTTCATAACGACAAGATAAACGATATCTGCACGCTATTGTGTGGGGCTTAAACCACGCAAACATTTTTAAACTTTTCTAATATATCAGAAATATTCTTGAAAATTGCATGATGATCGGTTAAGTAATTAATGCGTGAAAGCGTAACATTTATTAATTAAGCATTTATTAAAGCGTTTATTAATTTTTACTTCTTTAATTTAATATTATGTAATTAACAATTATTTACGGAATATTACGCGGAGTGCATTTTTAACTTAAAAAATTAGTAACTAAAATTTTGTCCTGGTTATTCTGGTGGTAATAAGAAAAAAATCAAATTATTTTATTTTATTTTCAAAAGCCTTTAAAACTTAAGGACATCAGCGCGAGTGAAGCCGCGGGTAAAAGCTAGTTAATCTACACTGGTGTGCAAAAATTAAGGACGAAGTCGAAAAATTAGCATATCAGCTGAACGAAGAGGCAGAGCGGACAGAAAGACCAATCGGGAGATTAAGTAAGGTGATGTACTGTAGCACATGCGCAGATATGCAGGTAGACGTAATGGGGGAGTGTCTGGGTAGTATAAAGCATGTTGTCGGTGTAAGATCAGTATTTCTGGCAAAGAGATTGCACGCCGTATAGCAGTTAAAATCGCACCAATTTGCTGCCTCAGCGAGAAATGGCGAATAATCAATCTGTTAGACGACATCTGGATGCTTTTACCCGAGGACGAATCATTGGGAAGTTGAAGGAAGGCCGCAGTGTGACAAGTGTGGCTGCAGAGTTCGGAATTGCTCACAGCATCGTTTCACGACTTTGGAGACAATTTCAAACTACAGGAACAGCAATCCGGGGTTTGTAGTGGTCGTCCACGAGGAACCACACCCGCAGATAACCGGTATATTGCCTTACAGGACAGAAGAAACAGGCGGCAGACAGCGAGAGAAATCACTAGACACACGACACAGGCGACTGGACGACCGATATCGCGTTTTACCGTGGCCAGAAGACTGCACAGTGGTGGTCTGTTTGCCCGACGCCCTGTACGGTGTGTACCTCTAACGCCTGCCCATCGGAGAAGGCGTTCTCTGTGGTGCCGGGAACACCGGAAGTGGAGAGACAATGAGTGGGGAGATGTACTCTTTACAGATGAGAGCAGATTTAGTCTGAGTTGCGATTCTAGACACATACACATCTGGACAGAGCGGGGAACACGCAATAACCCCTTCAACATCATCAAAAGCGACTGTTTTGGAGGTCGCGGAGTTCTCGTTCGAGCAGGCATAATGCTTGGTAGCCGGACCGACCTTCATATCTCCCAAGGAGGTTCGTCACCTGGGACTGTTATTGTAACGAGGTTCTTCTTCCTTACATGCGTCTTTTCACAAGGGCTATGGGTCCTCAGTTCCTCTTCATGGACGACAACGCTCCACCTCATCGCACAGTTACTGTCGAAGAGCTGTTGGAGAGTGAAGATATTGAACACATGGATTGGTCAGCAAGGTCTCTGGATCTAAATCCCGTCAAGCATGTACGGAACTTACTAGGGAGACCCGTGGCAGCACGTAACTTATCGCCAGTAACGATTCCGAAACGGCGATTGGTGCTACTAGAGGAACGAGCAGCAGTGTCTTAACAACTCATTAACAACCACATATCCAGCCTGCACAAATGATGTGAAACCTGCCTAGCAGTCAGGGGAGATCATATCCCCTATTAAAGACCGGATGTTTCTTGCTGGACACTCATCACAGGGATGTTTCGGCCTTCAGTCGCATTACGCTCCATGCTACTTTTTCAATAAAACTTCTTTTTATCCCTCTGATTTCTCTTTCAGTAAATGTTGCTTACATTACTCATGTCCTTACGTATTGGGGATCTTACGGTATTAAATGTGTTGATTTGGAAAGCTTTTGTAGAAAGTTATATTGAAAAGACCGTCTCGTCCTTAATTTTTGCACACCAGTGTACGTTAACGTACGTATCACCCGACAACATAGTGCGAATCTCTATTCCCAATCACGTCCTGTAGTATCGTATTAAAATGCTAGAGTCTGTCTGCATGACAGCGCTGTCACTAAAAATTAGATCTAAGTATTGGCAGCAAAGGTACACTGCGAAAAAATAATTATTTAGAACGAGGTTCTATCCATGCTCTTTTGATTCGCTTAAGCTTCATGATCTTTCTTTCTTCTCGTAATACTTCTGCACAAACGAAGCAAAACAAAGAAACAAAAAAATTCTGAAAGGTTTCAGATTTTAAATTACTTCCAAAGGGGCAATTTTTTAACATTTTGTGCGTTACCTTTATTTATTAAATATCGTCTTCTTCGTACATAAATCATAAAATTCAGTTCAAGAGAAATATTGCAAAATCATTTTAAATTGAGCATATCTTTAGAATTTCCGAAACACAGTCTCACGCGCTGGGGATAAAACTGTTTTTTCAGTACAACGTTGCCATCGCTCGTTTTGAAATCTTTTGAGTTTGTTAATCAAAAATTCGTTAAAATTTTACAAAATATGAAATCGATAATGAAGCAAATTCCAAATTTCAAATTTGGGCTTCCAGATGCCCATATTCTGTGGAAGATTACTTTATTCAAAGGTACAGTCGTTTTATAACAGTGCGAAAAACATACATACATTCATGCAGATTGTTCATTATAAAAAATAATTTTTAAAAGTCTCAGCTGCCTAAGAAGTGCAAATGAACGATATAAGATATGGTGATAAGATTAAGAAGGCTGGACACAAGTTAAGCTACTTGGCCATCTATTGATGAAAGCAAGAAAACGAAAGCATAATTTCCTTAAAGGCTGAAGATAAAGATGGACTAGGAATGAAGGCCGTCAACTAGAACACAAAGATTTTTTTGAATGTGAAACGCACTTCTCTAGAATATCTAATTCTGCAATGGTAGGTGTTCTTTGAAAAATAATCAGCTGCCTAAGTGCAAATGAACGAGATAAGAGATAAGATGTGGTGACATGATAAGAAAGGCTGGACACAAGTTAAGCTACTGGCGCCATCTATTGATGAAAACAGGAAAACTAGAACATAATTTCCTTAAAGGCTGAAGGTAAAGATGGATTAATATTAAAGCCTTTAACTAGAACAGAAAGACGTTTTTGAATGAAAAACGTCTCTAGAATGTCTAATTTATCAATGGAAGATGTTCTTTGAAAATTTGTGGCTGCAAGAAAGATTGAAAATGTGATTTTCGGACCAAGTGCTGGGCAACAGAGGATTTCTGTGGTTGTTTTTTCTTAACATATGCCTCATTTTCCTTAAGTAGAAATTTTCAGGCCCTCTTAGTTTTAGCAATATAAATTTAACCACATTGCAAAGAATCCTGTAAACACCACAGGAATTCATATCTGGAATGGGGTCCTTGAGTATGGAACTGGGAATTTAATTGATAGGAGAATAAACGACCCGGAATATAAATTTCTGTAGTATAAATGCTGTTTTATAGCTAATCGATAAAAAGAAAGGAATGACAACAGAATTCTTATGATCTCCTAAAACAGAGACAAGACTTACTGTGCTTTATAAAATAATCAGAACATTGTAAATTGTAATGCAAAAGCAATATTTTTCCTTCAAAAATGTTGTACATAAAAACGTAAAATTGCCTTTGCCATGAACATGTGTGGGGAAAACAGATGGAGAAAACAGTCATGGAGAAAACAAGATGGAGAAAACAAGATGGAGAAAACAAGATGGAGATAACAAGATGGAGATAACAAGATGGAGAAAACAAGATGAAGAAAACAAGATGAAGAAAACAAGATGAAGAAAACAAGATGAAGAAAACAAGATGAAGAAAACAAGATGAAGAAAACAAGATGAAGAAAACAGTCAATTTTCTCCATCTTACAGATGATGAAATTAGACATCTTCGCAACGTCACGCGAGTCTCATTTTCGAAAAAATTACAGAGATGTTGTAGAGCTCTTGTAGAATATGCAAAAAGGCTGTTGTTGGTGAAACAGTTATTAGACAGATACGTCCTTTCATGTCAGAAAATTACTTTTCAAACTCACTTAATAACAGATTTCCACAGTCTTTTGAATTCTTTCACTTTTACCTTCAGCTTATTCTTACCTTTCACTGTAAAGAAAATACATTGATGTTTTGTTGCATTAAACCATCCAATGGAAGACAATTCTCTGGTAGTTCGTAATGAAATCAAGCTAAACTTTTAAGCGGCTAAGGAATTATTGAATTGTTATAAGGATTTCCAATAGCTTGTCTCTTAATTAGACGATAGGATTACTCATCTACCGTCTTAGTAGCCGTATTCCATCGTTACTTAGACCACTGTAATGGGAAATGTAAACACGTTCTTTAATGTAATTCCTACTTACAGATCTATACCAACCTTTCAAATTCTGTCTCCTAATTCCGAGATGAAACTGAGAATCCTCTAGTATGTATTGTTGAGCTATTGATTACGCTCAGTGTACGTACATGCTGTATGTGCGGTAGTCTCGTAATGGGCAACAAAGGGAGCTTAGAGTTTTGGCGAATTTGTAGCATTTATTTTTGCTTCATAAGGAACGAAGTGAAGCGTAGGGGGGTTTGTAGCTCAACCTCATTAGGAGATTTGCTATATTTTATCGGATTTATTTCCCCGGAGCCTGAGAGCTGAGTGCGCAGACGTCACATTTACAACGTCAGGTCGATAACAAGGGAATCCAATGGGGATATTCGAAGGTTTGTTTACTTCTTGAAGTAAACGTGGCCATATGTCTTTATTTGGGATAGAAATGAATTGTAGCTTTAAACGATATTCTCAAGTGTTTGGCATTTTATTTGAGGCTCCGATGAATAATTTCTTGTCCCAGAGAAAGGCTTACTAGATATTGGACAGGAAAATTAATAATGAACAATAGCTGGGAAGTTAAACTATAAAAGTGTGTACGCTTCATATTAAAAATCGATGACAGTGAAATATTGATGCTTCACATAGACGAAATTGTTTGTCATCATAGTAAACAAATTAGCAATAAATAGTGTTAACTGTTACTTCAGCGTTGTTATACGGTCACTCGCAATAGCTGTAATGTCTTGTAATTTGCTTATAGTAATGTACTCTGCGAAAATTTTATATCTCCTGTTCTACTGAGCCGATTGACGAAATTCAAATTGCATTTTTTGTATCTCGAAAGCGCGACTTAGGATGTATATTAGATTTATGTATAGCATTGTTCTAATATAGATATGTTGACACAATATCAAAGTTCTTCTGAAATGATATGCCAGGTTTTTTTTAATATTTTGATTCTACGGCTCAAATTGTGCCTAACTATTAAATTTTTAATATCTAGTGCGAAATTTATGGAGAAATTCAAAAATTTATTATGATCCACTTTTTTTTCAGTTTGCGCTGAGAGTAATTCACATGGCGAACTTGTTAATTTAATGGCAAACATATTTTCGATTCTTTTTTTGTTGTATACCTTTCCTTTTTTATTCTGGCGGAAAGAAGTTCACTTTCATTACATTCAAATAATTTTAACAAAGTGCGTAAAACATATTTGGCGTTATTATCGCTTGTAACGAATAACCAAAATTCAAAACGCGCCAGTGTGTAAATTCACGTATATCTTAAGAAATTTTAAATAAAATAACTCTTAATTTTTTTGCAAGTGTACCTAGAAATACATCTTTTTAAGAGGTTGTTAAAAATTTTGGCTAGACTGTAGATTAGGGGCCAGTCGCCAAATGAAGCGAAATCGTGCCAAATCTGGTAACCGCTTGGCGTCATGAAATTTGTTAGGGTTTGAGGTTACAGTTTAGGGTATTTAAGAGGGCTTTTTCAATTTTCGTCATTTCACCAAAGATCGTCTTCACATATTCTTTGATTTGACAATACATGCTCTTTGATTTCACTGTGCTTCTAGTAGATTGTGTGAGCAAAATGGCTGGCGTTGAAAGAGTTCAACGTGTGGATTTTACTTATTTGATTCGGTTGCAAGATAAGGGTGGAAGATGTGTGATAGAATGGTGGATGAATTATGGTTTGATTGTGAATATGTACGAATGTCCTAAGTGTAAAAATATAGTCCTAAGTGTAAGTAATTTTATATGTTGAAATTAGTTGAAATGAAAGATGCGACAGATTTGTGTGAATGGAAAGTGTCTGTCCATTATATGTGGTTAAGCACCTGGTTGAAATGAGCTCGCCATTTTGAATTTCATCTCCATTGTATTGTTACATTTTAGTGTGAATATAAACAAATGCGAGTTTCTACTTTTTATTATAAATAAAAAATTATTGTAAAAATATAAATTACACAGTTCAAATTGGTTAACGACTTTTTTTTTTTACTATACTATTACTCATGTTTCAGTAGATCGAAATTTTGAATTTTATCTTCCTTTTTCTTCTGCATTTTTTTAAGTTTTAGATTATATATTAATCAGTGCTTTCCGATCATTTATTGCTCATTTACTGCTTATTACAATTTCTTAAATTTCGTGCTAAAACGTTTTACTCCATTTTGCTAATGTCTTAAAAATGGTATATATTATGAAAAGTTTTAATATTGTTGGTTACATAAAATACATAGCTATTAACTTTCAAATACTTTATAGTCCTTTTTTTCTTGAACTTCTGTTTTAGATATTTTTGCATGTTTACATGATCAATTTTTTGCATGTTTACAGGATTGATTCAAATTTGCGACCATTTGATATGGCGATATGATGAATTAGTGATTTTCTATATGGCACGAAAATAACCCATTTGGCGATTTTTCGACAATGCGCCAAATTGGCCCGTAATATGCAGTTTTACCAAAATTTTATAGGTTAAAATGAAAAAAGTTTTCGAAAAAGGTATAAATATTATTTAAAAATGAAAAGTTTAAAAATAAATCATAGAAAATGTTCGAATTATATTTGGATTAAGCGTAAATTTTGAATTCTGGAAGAATGAATCAAGTAAGTTTAATAGAAAAAGAGCCGTTAATAAATATATATCAAATTCAATTAACACTGAATAGTTAAAATTTTGAGAGCTAATCTTTTAAAGACTACTCTATAAAGAATATCACACTACATAGGGGAAGATTACGCCCCATCATTGATTTTCTTAAGGTCATTATATATAAATGCTATATTAAGAATGATGAGCCGTGACAATACAACTGCAGACTGTAGGCATATGTGTTTTAAGCGATAATAAAGCCAAATGTGGCTTACAGTTTTTCTTATTTTAAATTTCTCGGCAAGGTCTCTCACCAAATTTTACAAAATCGCAATATTTAGGTACAATATTTTAATATATATATATATGTATATTAATTAATATTTAGACATAATTTGAATAGCAAAATCGATATATGACAAAAAATCGGCATGTTCTTTCAGAAAATACATTGTAGAGACATTAGGTTATTTCGATGCTGGAGACGTGAAAAATGGGCAATGCACTCGCCGGACCTCTGGATACGCGTCGAGCGCGCTGACCACTACACCACAATGGCATGCCAAGAAGGCGGGAGAAATACCTTATATACTCCCTCTTTCAAAGGGCGGGACCTATCGTCAAATACTGGTGGTGGAGAATCATCATGCACCACCTTTTTTAGTTCGGACGTCAGTTGTAGAGAAATTAATTATTTTTGAAGCAAGAGAATTGAAAAATGAGCAACGCCTTCGCTGGGACTCGAACCATGAACCTCTGCAATATGCGCTCAGCGTACTGACCACTACACCACGAAGGCATGCGAAGAAGGTAGGAGAAATACCTTACAACATATACTAGAACAATGCTGTGTATAAATCTAATATATATCCTAAGTCGCGCTTTCGCGACATGAAAAATGCGAGTTAAATTTCCTCAATCGACCCAGTAGAACGAAAGATACAGAACTCTCGCATTTTTAATTCCCTAAAAATGGAACAGAAAATTCGTATTAAAATGCATTATGCAATAAAGATATGATTAAATTTTGAACGTATGAATGTAATTTATAAATAAATGAGGATGCAAGGTTCAAGTAGAGTATATTTGGACCATGCTAGCATTCACAATGTTTTTGATACCATTAAATGGATTCAAAATGAATGTTTCCATTGAAATGTGGTACCGAAATGTTCGATCAAAAATTCGAAATTTCTTTATTTTGGAAGAGAATAAAAGATATCGTTAGCTTCCTGCAAAGTGGAGTGGTGGTTGCTGTTGTGTCGACATTGCATGGAGGAATGGTTGCCTATTCCAAACAGAGGTTCCAATTCTATTTTCGAAGCCAATTTTGAGGGAGAGCACCCCGGGGAACGGTCCAGTGATTTTCTACCCTTCTCCCCTTCCACCAAACACCACGAGAGGCCTTTCGGTACTTAGAGTGCAACATGCTGCAAGGACACTATACATTTACGAACATCTATGCTTTCTTCGGGATTCGAACTCGAGCCCTTCGGTACCGCAGTAGGCTACCCTAGCCACTATACCATCTGGGCGACTTCCTGCAAAGTTTACCATTTTTAAATTGGGAGCGAATATGAACATACTCAGACACATTTATACATCTATTCTAAATTACTCATCTTTCAAATTTTCTCTTTAACTTTTATATGCATGAGTAAGAAGAAAATAAAATATCCAGCCTAGTTAATGTAACTTCGACTAAATTTGTAGAGTCATTAAGTTTTTTTTGGAAACAGAAGAATGAGCAATGCCTTCGCCGGGAGTCGAACCACGGACCTCTCGGTTACGCGTCAAGTGTGCTGACCACTACACCACAAAGACATGCGAAGAAGGCGGGAGAAATACCTTATATACTCCCCCTTTTAAAGGACGGCTGCGGTTTTGCGGACCCAATCGCCAAATCTCGGTGGTGGAGAATCATCATCCACCATTTTTTTTTGTTCGGGCGCCAGTTGTAGAGACATTAGGTATTTGGAAGCAGGGGAGATGAAAAACATCTTCGCCGGGAATCGAACCACGGACCTCTCGGTTACGCGTCGAGTGTGTTGACCACTACACCACGAAGGCATGCGAAGAAGGCGGGGGAAATGCCTTCTAAATTAACTAAACATTTAATATATATATAAATTCGAAATAAAAGTAATAAAAGTAAATTAAAAAGCCCATGAGTTGCGCTAAAGCCGCAAAGTAATAAACCAATAATTCAGAATAAATTATAATAAGAAAACTTTCCATATACCATCTCCAAGGAACAGATATTCAATTTAAAACCATCATCAAAAAACTTTTACCAAAATTTTAATAAGAATTTTAAAATAGAATTTTCCTGTCCCTAGTATCTAATCTCCTTTGCTCCTAGTTGAATTCTAGTCCTCCTTTGCTTTAAATTTGATACTTGCTTGGAAGTAAGATGAAACGCTCTTTCTTAATTTAGTTGTTCTTAATTGGTGGTAGATTGATTTATCCTTTGATAAGTCGATTAATCTGCTATCAATGACAATAGCTAATTTTTCAGTACTTAAAATATTTTTACTTTTGATATTGGTATTTTTGCAATTTAAGTTTTTCTTTAGCAGATTTTAAGTTTTTAAAGCAAAGCAGAACTAGAAATTTTTATTTTAAAATTCTTATTAAAATTCTGATAAAACCTTTTTCGATGGTGGTTTTAAATTGAATTTCTGTACCTTGGAGATGGTACATGGAAAGTTTTCTTATTATAATTTATTGTGAATTATTGGTTTATATATATGTAATGAGATGACTTGGTGAATGAAAGTTGCAACGGATTGGCGTTGGACAGTCTTAACTGCGTAGTTAGAAAGATGGCACTCGAAGAGAGACATAAATGTAAATTCCACGCATAATTTTATTCCTTGATAATGCATATCATCACTGTGGGTGCGCTGTGCACTCCACAATTTTATACAGCTTACAGCGTCCTAATAATGGACGAAATTGGAAAAGTAAACTCTGCGTGGTTAGCTGCAAGGCGATGCAGCTAATAAAAGCAGAAAGGAAGTAAGGGAAGTTTCGACGCAATTACTTTTTATACCGAATTCCATTTCAGATCACATGGCAGATCAATGTCCAGATGTTGGGTTCAGATTTCATCGATAGTTGCGCATCAGAACTGCAGGGAGTTTAGTTCGAAAAATTATTCCTCTGTTATTTTGAGGATGGAAGACGGGAGTTGTTAAAAGTCTATTATTAATTTATTATTTGAAGGATAGAACACAGGTTAGATATTTTTCATATATACATATATATATATATGTGTGTGTGTGTGTGTAATAATTTTGGGGAACCAGAAGAAATCAGCTTGCAGTCTTCATAACCGAAGATGGTTTTTTTGACGAGCCGGTACTTTTAACAGCTTTCAATAGTGGAGTGGAAAGATGGAAGAAGATGTTGACACAATCCAAATTCAGCTAATTACTATATTTATTTTGAGACACATTAGAAGTCATTTTTCGTAGACAGTATACATTTTGATCATAAACAATTACAAAAATTTCTCATATAGACAGGTTAACAGGGGCGACATCCTTTTAGACGAAAAAGCGAGGAGATTTAACAAGCTAGGAGCTAGAGGTTGACGTAATTAGCTGGCCGGAGCATTTTTACTGGAGTAGGTGCGATTCTAGAGACAAGCTATGATTGGTTAATATTAGTTTTTGTTTTTACTTTTCAAGCAGCGTTACGTAACGTAGAAAAATCTCGAATTCGGGAGTACAGATGAATTTAGGGAGAGACCACCAGAGCTGGAATGCTAATTTTAAGATCGCCAATTCGTTTTTAAAACAGCTATCGTATTTTCTTATATCTTATATATATATATATATATTAATTAATCAAGCGAAATTAGTACCTGCCCTGTTCCAGAGCTGGCATGAATTTTGTTGGTGATTAAGGTGACAAGTGATGATTATTTTGATGGAGCTAGAGTATTTAAGATTACCGTGCGACAAGAGTCTAAAAGCGAACCGATCTGAAGCTACCGTCACCTTTGGAAGGTTAAATTCATGAAAGACAACAAGTACTTGTTTATTGATGCAACCGTTAAGTATATGAAATTTCCTAATTTTAGACTCGGCGTGCAAACGCAGGGAAAACCATATTTCCCCGCTGCGAAGAAGATTGCCTCGGTTACGAGAATCAGTGTTGCATTATAAATTACTTCACGCTTAATGGCAGCATTATCCAATAATCTCGTTAAATACCGCGGGTAACGTGAACTCCCGAAACTTTGCAGAAGAATTTTAATTCATTTAGGGGCTTTTAATATAAAACCATTGACTCGGAGAAATTTGATACGTTACCGGCATTTTGTGTTCCTTGTTCGTGTGGGGTATGTTACAAAAGCTAAAAGCTGCAGAATGAATATGCAAATCATCTATCGCATTTAAATTTATTCCAAATATTACGAGATTTGATTTCAGTTAAATTTTAAGTCAAATGCAGGAATGAAAATATTTTGGAATATTTTAGCAAAAGAACGTTGCAGACACTTTTGTTTAAGAAGAAATTTCGTCTGTTCCAATTTTCATGCTTGATTGTGTCATTTTAATTCTGTGTTAAAATCCATTTGAAAAAATACTTAATGAAGTTTTACTCCCAGCTAGTTCCTATATAGCAAATGAGAGAACAGAAATGAAGCAGACGAATAACATCAAATAATCAAAATAAGCAGAATAAGCATGCTTGTTCTAGTTCCACTTTACCCCCGGTTTCTTCGATTGTTAAACAGTAATAGGAAAAAATAAAATAAAATTAAATTAAAACAAATTCTGGAAGATTTTTAACATTTGCCAAAAGAATTTGTTAATGCTTTTTACGGCGTCGCTGACGTCACAGTCTCCTACACTGCTGTTATGCTGCCTTTTACTTACCCGTTTTTTAACTTCCTTATTCGAAGTAAAGGAAGTATTGTAATCACGAAAAATTGCAAGTACCGTATTTCAACGAAAATATCCAATTTTGATTGGTATGGAATGCTATTTAACGATGCTTTTGCTTGACATCTGTACGTAAGGACAAAATAAAGGACTCGTTTTCTAAAACGAATTATAAAACTGGTTTAAAATGGATTCATAAGAGATTTTTTGTTGGCGTCTGTACGTACGTATGCTTGTACATATCTCGCATAGTTCAAAAACGAGCAGCCTTGGTTGCGCCAACTTGGCTCCTTTACGGGTATGGGCGACATTTCATCATGCCAACGGAAGTAAATATTACAGATAATCAAATACTACAGAATAAATACTAAAATAATAAATACTAATTACAATACTACAATAATAAATGCTAATAATAAATACTACAGATAATCCCTTAGCAAGGGAAAAGTATTACGGCTGTCTGCTTAGAGGAAGTACGTCATCGAATGACAACGATTGCCTGCCGTACCACAGTAAACTGTTTCTCCCTTTAATTAATATACTACAATAATAAACACTAATAATAAATACTAATAATAAGAAAGATACTAAAATAATAAGATAATAAGATACTAAGATACTAAGATAATAAGTAATACTGCAGATAATCCCTTAGCAAGGAAAAAGTACATCGAATGACAACCATTGCCTGCCATACCACAAGAAGGTATTTATCCCTTTAATTACTATACTGCAATAATAAATACCAATAATAAATACTACAGATAATCCCTTAGCAAGGGAAAAGTAATACAGCTGTCTCCCTAGAGGAAGTACGTCATCGAATGACAACCATTGCCTGCCGTACCACAATAAGCTGTTTCTCCCTTTTTGGCGTCAAAGCTGTTCTCCGAACAGTATCCAAATTTTGTATATAGGACTGCTATAATACGTAGTTGTGCACCTCTCTTTTTGATTGCAATCTCTCGCACTAAACGTATATATATACTCACTCTGTCACTGCGCTCGATGTCGGTAACCTGCGCATTTTTTTGCTTTAAAAATGATTCAGTTATGTTGTTCTTACTTCCATTTAAGGTTTTTATGCCTTTAGTTAATCTACACGCAATAATTGTAAAATTATCAACAATTTAAAAGTTGTTTAAGTGCCGCTAAGCCTAATTTTTGTTTACCATAGTAGCCATATTTGTTTACTTTCAAAACTTAACAGAATAGTGGATTTGTTGCCAATCTAGAGAAACTAAGCTTTGTAACAGCAAAGATAACATCTTCTTTTATTATTGCGAATTGAATCATGCTTTAAATTAAACCATATACACTCACGTTTGTGAAAATTGCAACACCATGAAGGACTTACGCGAGTGAGCTGAAATTTTCAGGAAATGCAAAGTAGCGCATGATATGCAAATGATTAGAATTGCAAATCCGTAGCGCATACGTATGCTGAGCAGCGCCCTCTGAACGGCTGATGGATCCGAATAAATAGACGGCTGTAGCGAGGCGTGTATGGTTATCGGTGGTTATCTGCTAGTGGTAAACGTTAACTCAATCTGTACTTATGCCTCGTCGACGAAAGAGAGCGAGATTTGAACAACTTACAGAGTTTGAACGAGGGAGAATCATCGGCCTTCGTGAAGCTGGATTGTCGTATCGTGCAGTAGCCTCTCGTGTGCAGCGTAACAGCAGCACAGTGATGCGCGTTTGGAAGCAGTGGACGGACGAGTGTCGGACAACTCGGAAATCCGGGAGTGGACCCCGAAATGTGACGTCAGCTCGCGATGATAGACACCTGGTCCGCATGGCGCGGACGGACCGTACAGCTTCCTCTAGACAATTGGCAGCACTGTGGTCAATAGCTACAGGTGTTTCATTGTGTGCTTCATCAATTCGTAGACGTCTGCTGCAGTGTGGACTGCGCGCACGGACTCCTTTATACAGGATCCCCCTAACGCACGACCATCGCCGCCTGCGGCTACAATGGGCCAATCAGCATAGAGACTGGCGTGCTGATTGGCAGCATGTCGTGTTTTCTGACGAATCCCGCTTTAATTTGTGGTACCATGATGGCCGCATTCGTGTCAGACGCTATGCCGGTGAACGCCACCTTCCGGAGTGCATTATCGAACGCCACAGTGGACGAACACCCGGAGTTATGGTCTGGGGCGCCATAGCATATCATAGACGATCTCAATTGCTACGAATTGTGGGCAATCTGAACAGCAACCGGTATATCCGTGAAGTTCTACAGCCCGAAGCTGTTCCCTTCCTTCAAAGCTTGCCAGGCGCTGTATTTCAACAGGACAATGCCCGCCCTCATACTGCTCGGATTGTTAAATCCTTCTTTGCAGCGCAGCAGGTACAGCTTCTTCCTTGGCCTGCGTGTTCCCCGGATATGTCGCCAATTGAACATGTGTGGGATGTCATTGGTCGGCGTCTTGCTCGTGATCCTCGTCCTGTTGCGTCTGCAGACGAACTTTGGGTACGCGTACAAACGATATGGAATGCTCTTCCTCAGTCAGACATTCAAACTTTGTTTGACTCCATGCCACGTCGTGTAGCAGCACTTATTGCGGCGCGTGGTGGCCACACAAAATACTGATTCTGATCTCTTGTTCTTGTTTGTTTGCTTTGAACATTTAATCATTTATTTGTACCACTACCACTCAACTGTGTATTAAATTGCATTCAATTATGACGATTCCTTCTTGGTGTTGCAATTTTCACAAACGTGAGTGTATTGACTCAGCATAGCGTCCACAACAAATTAATTCGGTTTCTACGCCTTTAGTGTTTTTTTGCCGACGGAGACCAAAAAGGAAACTTTCAATTTTGTGCACCGAGAAATCTGGTTTCTTCTTCGCTACCGAAATGCTTGTTTTTGCATAGAAACTCTAATTGTAATTGTGAAAGTTGTTCTTTAAATTGTTTTAACTGCATTTATGTTTAATATTTTTTCTATATAGTTTTCAATTTTTAATAAAGATATTTTGAGTTTTTATGTATTTTTGACTCGTCGCGAAGTGGGAACTGAATTAATTGAATGAGAAATATATCTGTAATGAAATTTTGGAAAATAAGTTTGAATGAAATGCAGGAATAAATTCGTATAATTTAATATTACGTACAAGGAAGTCATGTGCTGTACACATTAGATTTTTTTATTATTTTGTCTTTTTAGCATCATAATTAAGAATCATTTTCTGCCCGTTTACGCTATATACAATTGAACAGGAAAAGTACAAAAATTTTAAAAGCAGTACACATTCAGAATTATCGATGCAACTTTAAGTGTTGGCACACACTTTCTGCATTCTTTCTTTCTTATTTTTTAAACGAATTTTCTTAATTTGTGATATCAGTACTCAGTTTTCTTACTGAGATGGTTTTATAAAACTTTTTCTCTTTTTGTTATTAATATTTTTTGAGCTTCTTTATTAGATATTACGTTGTTGTGACCTATGCCACACAAAATTCGATTCGTGAGCAAAATTCCAAAATATTTAAAAGCAGCGTATCTTTAGAATTTCGGTTAGACAGTCCCTCGCGCTGGAGATAAAAATAATTATTTTTTGGACAGTATCGCTAACGTTCGCTTTCAAATTGTTGAGTTTATTAATCAAAAATCGTTAAGGTTTTACAAAACACGAAATAGGTAATAAGACAAATGATAAATTCAAAATTCGGGCATCCGGGTGCCCATGTGCGAGTGGAGATCTACCTTAATCAAACTTCGATGGTTCTGAGCTCCTTTGGTTTTTCACACTGCGAGAAACATGCATACTGTTGCGTTATGGATTGAATGCACAAGTCGTAAAAAAGTTAACAGAAATTTATTCTTTCCACAAGAATAAATCAAAATACTGAAATATTTTTTCACAGATATTCGCACAGTATCACAATATCTCAAACGTTTAGCAAATACTCAGTTCAAAACAGATGAAATAATTCTATCTCACAGCGAAATCCCTACAATCAATAACAGCATTAAGTAAACAAACAGCAGTTCGCTTTTTACAGCTACAACTACAACAACAACTGAGATGAGGTGCTTCAATTCGGCTTTTATAAGCTTTTTAATTATCACTAGAACAATCTCGATTTTTCTAGATTTTTCTGGATGGCAACAGTAATTACGAGATATTTATTTATTAAACATTAAATGCACGCGCTCTTTTATTTTTATTTTTTTGACGTAGCTTTCTTTTCAGAAATCGTCTGCGTTGCAAGGGAAATATAAAGCAATTTTAATTACAATTCTAAATAAATAACCAAATAAATCTGAAATTCGTAACAATACATTCTCGAGTAGATTCTTCATTATTTAATGTCTTTAAATACATAATACAGGGCGATAATATTTGGTGGCAACAATTAAGATAGTGAAATAATGCATTTAAGTGATTCGAATCAAAATACCGCTTGGAAAAAAATACTCTATTCGGGACTAACGTCCCTTTTGCGCTAAAAAAGTAATAGAATGAAGAGAGTTTAATAATCTAAATTGAGAATGAAATTCGGAAAAGCAGGAATTGTCTTTTTAGTCCGAAAAAGCTCAGAGGAAATTGTTGGCCAAGCCAAGGATAGGTGCTTCAAACTTACCTAGAATATCTTCTTCTTCTGGATATGATGAACGTGTTTAAGAAGAAGATATTTAACATGTCCATCCCCGCTACAGCGACTGCCCAAAGGACATGAATCGAGCTAAAATCGCTTTAAATATATCTCATTCGAGTGCTTGATTATTCTAGTTAATTGAAAAAGAAATTTAAAACATTTCAAGGTTTTCTATTAAGTATTTAAAAGTTAATATGGCCGAACTATTCTGTAAGGTGGTAAGCATTGTTGGCTGCTATTCACTGAGACTATCGCCAAATCCCATTGAATTAATGCACTTGAATTCTTCGCCCGAGTTTAATTGTCCAACCAATTCTCTGTCGATTCGGACAAACTCTTACTGTTACAGCCTGTGTATGAGCCATTTTCCGATAGAATTCCTCCACGATAGCATGTTTCTCCTTACGCAGGTAGTCTTAAGATGCTTTAACCCTACTGCCACAAATAAAATTTTCAAAATCTTCGCCAGCAGAATGTACATTGCGAAGGGGGGGGGAAGATAGTTCTATATCTTCCGTTCTAGTGGGTCGATTAACGAAATTCAAATTGCGATTTTCATGTCTCGAAAGCGCGACTTAGGATGTATATTAGATTTATATATAGTGTTGTCCTAACATAGGTATTTTGACACAAAATCGGACTTTTTCCGAAATAACATACCAATTTTTTTCCATATTTCGATTTTACGAGTCAAATTATTTCTAGATATTAAATTTTGTAAGTTTTGGGGATAAATTTATGGAGAAATTGAAAATTTTATCTTGGCGGATTTTTTTTCAGTTTGCGCCAAGAAAAAATTCACTTGGCGAACTTCTTAATTTATAGCAAACTATTTTCCTTTCCCTTTTATCATTGCCCATGAGCGGAAAAAAAGTCATCGTTCATATTTTCAAATAATATTAACTGTGTACGTAAACCACATTTGGGTTATTATCGCTTATAATAAATAAGCCAAATTTCAAAATGCGCCAAAATGTAAAATTCACGTATATCGTAGGAGCATTTGAATAAAAAACTCTAAATTTTCTCCGGTTTACTTAGAAATACATCTACTTTAAGATGATGGCAAAAAAATTTATATGTTATGGTACAATTTGTTTTTTCGAAAAATTTACAAAAATTATTTAAATATGTAAATTTAAAAAATAAACTACAAAAAATGGGCGAATTTTATTTGAAATGAACCTAAATTTTGAAATATAAAAGCATGAATTAAATAAGTTTAATAAAAAGATTATATTAACAAATATATGCCAAATTCAATTAACACTGAGGAGCTAAAATTTTGAGAGCTATTGTTTTAAAAACGACTTGTGCGATTTTTACAGAACTTGGCACTTTGACTCGTCGAGTCGAAATATGGAAAAAAATAGGCATGTCATTTCAGAAAAGGTCCGCGTTTGTCCGAAAATACCTATATTAGAACAATGCTATTTATAAATTTAATACATATCCTAAGTCGCGCTTAAGAGACATGGAAAACGCAGGTAGAATTTTGTCATCGGCCCAGTAGAATGGGAGATCTAGATCTTCTCCGCCCTTTTTTCTTTCTTTCCGTCGTGTACCACTCTTTCTTTCTTGGTGAAAGAGTGATTCATGAAGGAATTATAGACCTCATTTACACAACGCTCAAATCAAGACGATTAATTACCACATTTGAAAACATAAAATAACATATTGTTACGAAAAATTCAGCGGTTGCGCCTGTATGTAAGCTTTCCGGCATAGCACTAGGGTTGCCATAAAATAGTGTATGGTAGGGTTGCCAGATTGGCGACTTTATCGCCCATTTGGCGACCAAAGTGGCGATATCCCATGGTCCAATCGGGAAGCTTCTAGAATAACTTCCTGTCGAGATATTTCTCGAAACGTGTGGAACTTAAAGAAAAGCTATATAAACCCTTGCGTTTCTGAGAGCAGTTAGTTGAAAGATTGTGAAGTAGTGAGCAGTAGTGTGATTAGTTGTGAGAAGTCTGAGAATAGCTGCTTACTGTGAGTGCTAAGCTACGCGAGAGTTTTGTGAACGGAAAGAGATCGAGATAGTGCTTCGCCATGAAGCTACTTTTACAGTATAGCTTGACAGTGTATTGGTGATTGTTCCACGGTGTTTATTATAAGTTTAGTGTTGCCGTGAAGCTACCTTTACAGTTACAGCCTGAAGCTGTGTTGCTGATTGTTTCAGCGTATTTATTTTGTATTGTAGATTTTCGACGCTTTTAAAGGTGATTTTGGAACTGTGCTGTAAATAGTGATTCCTGTAAATAAATTGTGCTTTTTATTGTTCTGCATCGTGTTTTCATCGGATACTCTCAAATCCACGAACCCGTATAACGCAACAATATGAATGTATTTCCAGCATCAATAATTTACTTTATTTTTGTTTCCTTTTTTTTTTTGATGTTTTAATTCTTTACTATTTCTACTGATTTTTTTTTTACGTCAAATAAATTTTAAAGATTAAGATTTATCAAGAATGAGATTAAATGAAAGTATTTAATGAGATGATGTATTATAATAGCGAAAAATTTCGGGTATTTCATTTTAACTTAAATATCCATTTAAACGGCTGTCAAATCCATTTAGACTTTTTTTTTTTTTTTCGAAAACGAATTTTAAAAGGGATTTAGAAGGGTTTTTTCCTGACGTATGTATGTATGTATCTCGCACAACTCAAAGATTACCCGTAGAATGCTGCGCTTTTGCATATGACACTGCTATATTATCAACAATTTAAAAGTTGTTCAAGCGAGGCTAAGCCTAATTATGGTTACGAAAGCAGCCATATTTGCTTACATTTGAAACTTAGCAGAATAGTGGATTTGTTGCCAGTCTAGAGAAACTAAGCTTCGCAACAACAAAAATAACGCCTTCTTTTATTATTGCGAATTAAATCATGCTTAATCCATTCTGGAATTTATTCGATTAAATAAGCATTTAAGATTTACTTCGTAATTTTTAATATAGATATTTTGAGTATTTATGCAATTTTGCCATGTCGCGAGGTGAGAACTGAATTAATTGAATGAGAAATACTGAATCGTATATAAAAAAACTATTTCTTTCTTTCTTTTTTTTTGTTGTTGTTATTTGTTTAATTTCTTTTATACATCGTTTTAGATTTATTATAGTATTTGAATAGAAAAAGTGGCAAAGTTATGATAATTCTTCAGATGGTATACGTAATTTTTGTGCATTTTGAATTATAAAATGAATGAGATGTAACGCTGTTAAGTGAACCGAGCTTCAAAGTGTCGCTATGGTAAACAAAATAGTGTTTTTTTTCAGAGTACATTTATTCTATTGTGGTTTATGCGCTGTCTACGAAGTAGATTTAACTCAGTCCAATAAATTTAAGTGAAATGCAGGAAAAATGCGCATAATTTAATATTCCGTACAGATTTTTTGCCATAGCAGCCATATTTGTTTACATTTGATGCTTAGCAGAATAGTGGATTTGTTGCCAATCTAGAGAAACTAAGCCTCGCAACAACAAAGTAACGTCTCCTTTTATTATTACGAATTAAATTATGCTTGATCCATTTTGGAATTATCATTTAAGTTAAAGTACACCATATGTTGACTCAGCATAGCGTCGACAACAAATTAAATTAGTTTCTGTGCCTTCAGTGTCCTTTTGCGGAGTGACAAAAAGTAAGCTTTCAGTTTTATCCACGGAAAAATCCTATTTGCCCGCTGGCCCAACTGTATTTGGTATTTTATTTTTCCTTTAAAGTTTTAATAAATGTATTTTGTATTGTTATTATTTTTGCCTTGCCGCGAGGTGACAACTGAATTACTTGAATGAGAAATAAATTTCTAGTGAAATTCGAGGAAATAACTGCTTCATATTAGCCGAAAAAAATGTCGCCAGTCTTTTCCGGACAGAGGAAAATGTTTACGAATTGCGCATGGGCATTAGGTAAGCGGCGCTGAATCGTCTGTAAAAAACTGTTTATTTTTTATTTGTTTATTTCCTTTTATAAATTGTTTTAGATTTATTATAGTATTTGAGTAGAACATGTGGCAATGATTAGATAAGTCTTCAGGTGATATATATGTATTATATGTGGTTTGTTTAATTTCTTTTACACATCGTTTTAGATTTATTATAGTATTTAAACAGAACATGATGTGGCAACGATTAGTTAATTCTCCAGATGATATACATAATTTTTGTGCATTTTGAGTTATAAAATGAAATGTAAAGCTGTTAAGTGAACATAGCGCAACATTATTGCTATGGTAAGTAAATATAGTATTTATTTATTTGTGTCTGGTGTATGCGCTATCGGCGAAGCAGATATAATAACAGTTCAATAAGTTCAAATGAAATGCAGGGGAAAATGCGCATAATTTAATATTTTGTAACTGGAAGTCATGTGGTGTACAAATCAAATTTTTTTTAACTGTCTTTAACTCTTTTCGAGTTTTAGGTCTTTCTGTATTTTACAATTTTTAATGAAGTATTTTTTGAGATTTTATGTATTTTTGCTTTACCGCGAAATGAGACCAGAATTGACTGAATGATAAATGTATCTCGAATAGAATTGGAGGAAATAAGTTTTTATGAAATAATGTGTAATAAATAAAAAATAAATAAAGTAAAAAATGTGTATAATTTAATAGGTGGTACAAGGAAGTCATATAGTGTACACATCAGATTTTTTAATTTTAGTTGAAAGTTATTTGCGGTCTATTAGAAAACACCTGAATTAGTACATAAAAATTAAATTACAAGATTCCTGATTGTCAAAGTTCCTCTCTAAATGCCACATTTACTTGTTTTGCTTATTTATTAAAAATAAGAAAATTAAGTAACGCTATAAAAAGGAAACGTTTCGAACAACAAAGAGTAAAATAATTGGTAAACACTTGTACTTTTCTGTATTTAAAAATTGATAAATTTATCTTTTCAAGTACATTAATTTTTTCTAATCGAAATTAACCTAAAAAAATTCTTATTTGCTGATTATGAAATTCAAGTTAGTTCTTGCAGCTATTAACGAAATTAATTGTTCACTGAGTGAACTGATACGTCTGTTAAAAAATAAAAAAGGTGATTTATAATTTAATTAATGGGTAATCATGATTAATAAAGCTAAATTGATTTAAGTGTAGATACTAAAAAAAGTTGATTTTGATGATTAAGCAATTATATTAAAATGACTACCATTTTTTTTGAAGAAATTCCTGAGAAGATAACTTGTTACATAGCTTTTAAAAGAAATTAATTTAGAAAGGATAGCTTATTATGTTATTTTTAAAAGTAATGTCTCAGTTAATAAACCCATTAAATATTAGTGTAATTAAAGAAGTTTGGAAACAAATGCTTGAAACAAGCAGCACGGTAACAGGAAAGTCTGTTGATTAAAAAAATATATAATTTGATTAAGAGCTATATAAAATTTGCATGCAAGGAATTTTTAATTATATCAGGGTGTGTAAAATTATTTTAAATACTCATTATCTCATTCAAATGAAATTCTTCAGTAATCACAAAAATGGGAGCAGTGCCCTGACTCTCTTATGCTTGCATCCGTGAAGAAATTCTATATTGAAATGTTTCCAAATATTTTCTTCTAAGCCACGCCCACCAGCGGCCGAGCGGTAAAGACGCTGAACACTGGTAGTTCGGTCCGAGGTTCGAATCCCGCGAACGGGCTGCCTGCATGGGCATTTTCGTGGTTTTCCCCATGTGTAACGTGTATACGAGCCAGTTTCCCTTAAAAAGTCCTCCACGTAGGCATCCCTTCCCTTAGGCAGATAGCCCTCGTGTGCTTTGCCTTAATTGAATAACCTAACCTAACCTAACCTAGATTAAGCCAGTTTTTCGTTTTTCACATGTAACACTATTAAAATTTCGTATTAATATGTAAGGAGTATGATTATTTATTTTATCTAAGCAATTATTTTATGTATCTTTACTGTCATTATCCCTTTCTGTTTTCCTGCCAGAATGCTAAGTTTATAAGGTATTTCTCCCCCCTTCTTCTCATGCCTTCGTGGTGTAGTGGTCAGCACGTTCGACGCGTAACCGAGAGATCCGTGGTTCGATTCCCAGCAAAGGCGTTGCTAATTTTTCATGCTCCTGTTTCGAAATAACCTAATGATTCTACAACTTCACTTCCAACGTGTTTAAATACTGAAGAAAGATTTAGTTATTTAAAGGAAGGTTTTAGATTGTATACACAGAGCGTGTTCTGCCTGTTTTAGGCCACGTTATTAGTTGAAGTTCCGCAATAGCTGTCTGTCCTGAGCGTTGCCTTGTTCTTGACAATACTGCTTTGCTCCCCAACTTGCGAGTTAATACTTTCTTTGTAGCCTTTGGGCTAACATTAGATTTAATTTAAATAAATTAAAATTCCTTACTTTTCAGTTACGCCATAAATGTCTGGTTTTGTAAGCACTAGAAGTGGCTTCTATTAAACAATTTGAGTTCTTAATAAAAGGATATTTTACACCCGTCTTACTTTCTCTGTTTGATTAGCAAGACATAGCAATAAGTTTCTTACCTCTTCAGTGTGCATGCTTTCCAAGAAGTTATAAAAAATCTATACTATTGAATCAATGCCCGTCTCTCTATCTGTTTATTGGTTTGTTTGTTTGTGGCATCATCTCCTCCGGATTGGTGAGGAGTTGAGTTTCGAGAGAGGTACGCTGCATTCCAAAAATTTGTGAGACGCCATTTCGACCATTATCATCTTCGTGCGACTTTATTCAGCAGAGATATTAGTTAAAATCTCTGAAAACATTAATTTTTGCCCTCATTTTTTCGAGTGGCAACAGACTCGCGCGCTGAAGATAGAAACTTGCTTTATTCACACCCATCTTCCCTTACCATCAGCCTCTCGAGAGGACTTTGGGCTTGCCGCAGATTTAGAGCGCCCCCATGCTGCACAGACACTATACGTTTACAAACATCCATGCGTCCTCCGAGATTCAAGCTCGAGCCCTATGGTACGGCAGTCGCAGTTATTAACCACTATCCTGATTGGCCATCGCGAATTAATTTTTAATATATATATATATATATATATATATTGCTTAAATTCTTGTTTTTTCTTTATTACAGCTTTTCCTTTAATTAATTGATTAAGCTGTTGTTTCTTCTTTAGCACAGCATTTTCTTTAATAAATCGTCTTTTTAAATTCTAACTATTAGCTCATACTCTCTTTTTATCTTATTCAAATTTTCAATCGTTAATAAAATACTTTTTATTCGTCCACTCAAGTTGGAGTTTTTTACACTTACAGTGGATGACACTTGATGCTTATACAGTTTCAGTTAATACAGTTTTTTTCATATATTAGAGTCAATTCCTACTTATTTATTCCTCTTTATCGGTACTAAAGATAAGCTGTTTTTATTAAATATATTGGTGCGTTATACGGTTTCGTGGATTTGAGAGTATCCTATGAAAACACGATGCAGAACAATAAAAGCGCAAGTTATTTACAAGAATCACTGTTTACAGCACAATTCCAAAATTACCTTTAAAAGCGTCGAAAATCTACAATAAATACGCTGAAACAATCAGCAACACAGCTTCAGGCTGTAACTGTAAAGGTAGCTTCACGGCAACACTAAACTTATAATAAACACCAATAAACAATCACCCAAACACTGTCAAGCAATTTCATGAAGATCCCCTATCTCGATA